>JXCR01108281.1:13558-39740 GCA_002079205.1 Phalaenopsis hybrid cultivar | reverse complement strand
GGAGCCCTCTTAACCCAAGTCAGTGTGGAGGGAAAATAAAATGCTCTCTACTACTTGAGTCGTCGTCTAATACCGACGGAGATAAGGTATCCACCTATTGAGAAGCATTGTCTGACGCTAATTTTCACCGCTCAAAAGCTTAAACATTGCATGCTTTCTCATAAGATCACCTTAATTTTGAAAGTTAATTCATTGCAGTATTTAATGACCTGAACAACACTCTCCGGATGTTTAGCGAGATGGTCAATGATCTTATTGCAATTTGATATAACTTTTGTGCCCCTCCGTGCTAGCAAGGGACAGATTTTAGCAGATTTTCTCGCTGCACACCCACTGCCAGCTGGGTCCTCTCTCAATGACGAGTTACCGGACGAGCAGATATTACAGATAGAATTTTCTAGTGCACAACGCTGGGAAATGTACTTCGACGGTGCTTCATCAGCAAGGAAAAATAAGGGATCAGGCACAGTTATACCAGACAAGGCAGGGATTAGTTTGATCTTCATTACGCCAAATAAGGGTATGTTGAGATTTTCGTACCACTTGACAGAGCCGTTCACCAACAATGAAGTAGAATATGAAGCTTTAATCACCAAATTAGAGTTGGCGATCTTAATGGATATAATGAACATTTCCATTTATGGTGACTCTCAACTTGTCATCCAGCAAGTCGCTGGACAATACAGAATTCTGAAACCAAGGTTAGCAGAATACCATCTCTACGCGATGAAGCTCCTGGAGCAGATTCCTGAGGTGAATTTCTACTATTTTCCTTGGGGAGATAATGCTCATGCCGACACTTTAGCAAAACTTGCTAAGGAAATGGCGTGTCCCCTAGAGGATTCTATCGAAGTCACGGTGCAAGGAAGACGAGTCTTGTCTCGAAGCGACTTCGAAACTCTACACAAACTTGGAAAAGAAAAAATAATAAATGCAGTTGCACATATCAACAAAGATTGGCGCAAACCATTAATAGAATATTTACATACTGGAAAGCTGCCGAAGGACAAGTCTGAGGCGCACCACATCACAAGAAGGGCCATGTCTTACGCCCTGGTGGGAAATGTTCTCTATATAAGATCAATCGACCAAATGTGGCTACGGTGTTTGAGCAGAGCTGATGGACAGAATATTGTTAAAGAAGTACATGCCAGATTGTTATCACTCACCATCGGGACAAAAAATGAAAATGAAGATTAAAAGACTCGGATATTATTGGCCAGCAATGATGTCCAATTGCATGGATACAGCCAGAAGATGTCACCAATGCCAAGTGCATAAATGAAGATTAAAAGACTCGGATATTATTGGCCAGCAATGATGTCCGATTGCATGGATACTGGAGATTAAAAGACTCGGATATTATTGGCCAGCAATGATGTCTGATTGCATGGATACCGCCAGAAGATGTCACCAATGTCATGTGCATGGGGTGGTCTTACACCAGCCTCCGAATGTGCTACACCCAACTGTTGCCCTGTGGCCGTTCGAGTGTTGGAGCATAGACATAATAGGTCCGATAGACCCTCCATCCTTTAAAGGCCATAGATTCATACTTGCCGCAACAGATTACTTTTCCAAATGGACGAGGCAGTACCGTTACGTGAGGTTACGGCATAGCACGTCCTTCAATTTTTCAAAAGCCAAATCGTATACCTTTTCGGAGTACCGCGAAGGATAATCTCTAACAATGGGACAGCTTTCAAAAGCACAAGATCAACAATTTTGTCAGAAAACATGAGATAGATTGGAGATACTCTACAATTTACTATCCCTGAGCAAATGGTCTGGTTGAAGCTTTCAACAAGACACCGGTACATATTTTGAAGAAAACACCGGATGAAAATAAAAGGGATTGGCATAACAAACTGTTAGAAGCCTTGTGGTCCTACCGGACGACTTTCAGGACTCCCACTCAGTATACACCTTATATGCTCCTGTACGGAACTGAGGTCGTGCTACCGCTAGAAATCTAGACACCATCTCTCAAAGTCGTCGTTGTCAATCAACTCACAACGGAAGAAAGCGCAAAACTAAGACTTGAAGAACTATAAAGTCTTGAGGGAAAACAATTGGAAGCACAACAACATTTGGAGCTTTACCAGGCAAAGATGGTACAAGCCCATGACAAATTGGTCCACCCAAGGGAATTTAAAATTGGTGACCTCGTGCTTGNCATATGTCTATGACCGGGTCCAAATTTTGTAATTAATCTCATATATAATGAAAATTTTCAGAAAATTTTTTAACTTTACACGTTCTCTTTTCTACTTTTGGATTTAAAAATTCCATTAAATTAAAACAAAACTCACACATAAAATGAGTAATCCTTTTCGTCAAAACAAACTAAAATTTACTTTAATAAATACTCTGTTTTGTTCTTGTTCATGGCAAACTTCGGCCCACTGAAGTTTCTTTCTGTCGTTTGCAGAAAAACGTCAGGACAGAGGCTGATCTTTGCCTTCCAGGACGGCTGAAACCTCGCACTGAATGAAGAGATGGTGCCACAAGGAGGTGTCATAGATTTCGACTTGGATTTCAGCCAGATTTATATGGACTACGACAGTCCTCTAATGAGCGTAGTCAGCAATGAAGAAAAGAAGGGATTACCTTCACTGTTGAGAGTGACCACTCAAGACGATGTGTCACGTAAAGGTAAAAACGTGATAGCAGAACAAGATCCGATGGAGGGGCCCAGCCGACTGCCCTCCAAGTTAGCTACTCCAGCAATGGGCTTAATAGCTGCCCACAGTGAACAACTACCAAATACTCCACTCTGTAGGACGCAACGCAGAAATGCAAGCTGGAGGAAACAGAGAGCCTTTCTGCGACAGGAATGCAAACGCCAAAGAAAATGTGAGCGATTTTCTTACCCCCATTCCTGAGGGACATATCTACGATCCAGATCTGAGAGAAACTTCTGTCAGCCTGCCCACTATAGATGAAGAGTCAAGATTTTTGACAAAATCAGATGTACCCCCGATCCCAGATATCTTTTGTAGAGGTTGCCTAACATGCAATGTCGAGATACCAGCCAGGACATCAGTCACGGGCGCATTTGTAGAATGCTCGGACTACAACGTTCTACATCTACAGCATTTCAGTACCTTAGAAGAATACACTGTAAGCACTAACGAGCCTCAGACTCCAGATTCCATGGCAAATGAGTCGTATGTCCCACTGGGGACGGATCAACGCGCACTGCGGAGCCCAAGATCATACATCCCGCTTGAGGTTGAATCTCATATTCCAGATCGGTCAGCACCGGTTTGGATTCTCGCCGAGGCCCGGAGGAAGGAACGCCCCAGGCAACTGCCAACTCCCAGAATGGTAGATTACTACAAAATAAGCAAAGTAAAGAAACGAGAATTTGAGTTCTATGAAGAGGTTCAGGGAAAGTTTATCAACATATTGGAAGGCTTGGAGCTATATACCAGGGTTTCCTCTGAAACTGATAAAAGAAGCATTATGGACTGCATCTTCGATTTAAGAGATAGAGGTCGACCGGGCCTTCTCATGGAAAGAACGTATTCTGATCTGAAGAAATGGATGCTAGGAAAGGGAAGAATCACCATCCAATGCGGCTGTTGCTACAATTTTACAAAAAACAGATAGAGGAATCCGCCTAGGATCCTCGGATACGACCAAGTGGATCCGTTACCCCCGATGATAAAGTGGATGATAAAGAGAATGGTCAAGTGGAATATCCTACCCGCCACTTGAATTCCTAACAGCTGGCATCATCAACATTTATGAAGAAGGTGACTGCATTCCCCCACACATTGACCATCATGACTTTGTGAGGCCTTTTTGCACGGTCTCATTAATGAGTAAGAGCAATATTCTATTTGGAAAAGAAATTGATGTAATTGGCCCTGGTGAATTCAGAGGAGCTGTGGAAATTTNATTCCTCTTCCAGTTGGTTCAATACTTGTTCTCAAGGGCAACGGTGCAGACGTGGCCAAGCACTGCATTCAAGGAGTACGACACCGTAGGGTGTCCGTGACCTTCCGCAGAATGGATAACATAAGATACCATATGGATTCCAACAAGACCCGGAGTTGGAGGAACTGTTTCCTTACGAGCTATGAGAAGGTTGTACCTATGAATACATGCAAAGGGAACTCTTATCCTGGAGCATGACTAAGAAGGTCTTCTTGTTCAGGAGCTCGATATACCAAGCGCAGAGGATTCACTTGCTTTCTTTTAGCAAGCATGACATGTATCTGATGTAACCAGTATATGATGTACTCATATCTTGAGATGACTCTCAAGGCATTTCAGCATGTACTACGTGATGTACTCTTTTTGAGGCATTAGCCTAAATTTGGTCTCTAGCATCTTTATTGAAGCAGATTAATGGAAATTTCTCTCAAGTTGTGCCTTTTTGTCAATTGCCTTTTTGTGCGATGGATGAAAGTCACAAACCATGAGATGGTTCAGAGTTCAAATGAACAAAGAACGAAACAACAAATCTTCGACAGCGTAAAAAAACACAAATGAAAGATGATCATAAATGAACAAATAACAAAATAAATTTCTTATCAACCAATTAAAATTAAAACTTTAAAAACACATTTTTGAAAAATCAATTGTGATAAAAACAACAAGAAAATAAAACAAACCTGTTGATTGGATACTTCTGTTTTTGGAATTTCCTACTCTTTGTGCACGTAGCACAACCATCGTTTCCTACATTAACCATTTGCACATCCTCGCAGAATTTCATATTCTGCGCAAAAACTCCACAAAACCCCACAAATCTTCTCCAAAATCAACATTCTCATATAACACACTACTGCAAATTCAACATCACAAGATCTTGGTAAATTTCATATCACATCTTGAAATCAGTACCTAAATCCTGATTCTCTCATCTTTTAATTGATACTTACATTTCAATTCTCCCATGTCTTTGAATTGATACTTACATTTCAATTCTTATATCTTTGAATTGATACTTACATTTCAATTCTTATATCTTTGAATTGATACCTACATTTCAATTCTCTCATCTTCGAATTGATACCTACATTTCAATTCTCTCATCTTTGAATTGATAATTACATTTCAATTCTTATATCTTTGAATTGATACCTATATTTCAATTCTCTCATCTTCGAATTGATACCTACATTTCAATTCTCTCATCTTTGAATTGATACTTACATTTAAATTCTTATATCTTTGAATTTATACCTATATTTCAATTCTTTCATGTCTTTGAATTGATACTTACATTTCAATTCTTATATCTTTGAATTGATACCTACATTTCGATTCTTATATCTTTGAATTGATACCTATATTTCAATTCTCATGTCTTTGAATTGATACTTACATTTCAATTCTCTCGTGTCTTGGAATTGATACTCCACACTACTGCAAATTCAACATCACAAGCTCTTTGTAAATTTCATATCACATCTTCAAATCAGTACCTAAATCCTACTCATCTTTGAATTGATACTTACATTTCAATTCTCACATCTTTGAATTGATACTTACATTTCGATCAATTCTCACATCTTCGAATTGATACCTACATTTCAATTCTCACCATCTTTGAATTGATACCTACATTTCAATTCTCACTATCTTTGAATTGATACCTACATTTCAATTCTCATATCTTTGAATTGATACTTACATTTCAATTCTTATATCTTTGAATTTATACCTACATTTCAATTCTTTTATCTTTGAATTAATACCTACATTTCAATTCTCATATCTTTGAGTTGATATTTACATTTCAATTCTTATATCTTTGAATTGAAACCTACATTTCAATTCTCATGTCTTTGAATTGATACCTACATTTCAATTCTCTCATCTTTGAATTGATACTTACATTTCAATTCTCTCATGTCTTTGAATTGATACTTACATTTTAATTCTTATATCTTTGAATTGATACCTACATTTCAATTCCCATGTCTTCGAATTAATACCTACATTTCAATTCTCATATCTTTGAATTGATACTTACATTTCAATTCTCATATCTTTGAATTGATACCTACATTTTAATTCTTTCATCTTCGAATTGATATTTACATTTCAATTCTCACATTTCAAAATCGATACTTAAATTTTGACTCTCTCCTTGAAACTGATACCTAAATTTCTCGTTTCCGAATCAGTCCTACATTTATGATTCTTTACGTTTGAGGTCGGTCCTTACATTCCGACACCTTCTTTTGAGAATTGACCTACATTTCAATTATCGTTTCTGAATCAGTCCTAAATTTTTGATTCTTTACATTTAAAGTCGGTCCTTACATTCACTCGCTCTCTTTTGAGAATTGACTTACATTTCAATTCTCATTTCCAAATCAGTCCTACATTTCTGATTCTTTACATTTGAGGTCGGTCCTTACATTCCGACACTCTCTTTTGAGAATTGACCTACATTTCAATTCTCATTTCTGAATCAGTCCTACATTTCTAATTCATTACATTCGAGGTAGGCCCTTACACTCTGACTCTCTCTCACTCTCTCTCTCTTTTCGAGTTGATATTTAGATTTCAAGCCCCACCTCAGGGTCAACATTTACATGTTGAATCCCATCCTTTGGAAATTTTTGAAATTTCATAACTCCAAGTTCACTCTCCGATCCCCAGCGAGAGTCCCTACTCCTTGATTTCAACCAAATGATCATTTGTTAATTCCCCGGCAGAAACAAATCACACACACAACTCTACGCATACTTCTGGGTTTGTTGACTTAGGAGTCTGTACTGGTTTTTTTTTATCTCGTCGGTCAACGCTAATACACGTGGTGTGCTTGTACAGCACACCACACCTATTGGGGGTCCATTTGTTGACCTCAATTTTTGTTGAGGTTTAGTTTTTCCTCTTTAGTAGCCTAGGGTCTAGCCATAGGACTTTTCCTAATAACTATTCTTAGAAAACTAGACATGGAACCCTCACCATTAAAAATTCCAAACCCTTCTCTTCTCAACTTGAAGTTCCACATATTGGTCCTAACCTCTAAATACTTAGTAGGTGGGGTCACTGTGGGGGAAACTCAAGATGAGTCACCCTTAGGATTGTTGGACCTTAAGGTTGACCTTGGGTGTTGGTCTGGTGCTAAGGCACTCAATGCACTTATCTACACCCACATTCACTCACAACCATGAACTCAAATTTCTAGCCTAGATCCCTTGATCTTTTGGGATACTCATGTAGATGGTCCCTTAAACCTACTAGCCCTAGGGCTATGGTTTAGCTAAGACCACTATGTAGAGGACCCAAAATGGGGTTTCTATTGGACCATGGCTTATTGGTGATGGTTGGTACCTCAAATCTACCAAAATACACATCTTGGCCTTTTAACCCTAAACCACCCCCAAATTACCAAAGTACCCCTCCATAGCTAAAAAATCCCAAAAATTCCAAAAATTCCCAGACAATCCCAATAAATCCCAAATAAACCCAATTTCATTTCTCTCAACAACCACTTAACCCAATTTGGCCAATTTGGCCATCTTTAACCAAAATCCCCAAATTGCCCTTTAAAAACATCCCCAAATCCAACTCAAATGTCCACCAATTTGATCTCAATTGACCACAATTCCAATCCTAAACTCAAATTCACTATTTAAATGACCAAACTAAACCAAATATAAGCTCAATTGGTCCATTATTTGAACCCAATTTTGATTTGGGTCAAAACCCCAACTTTGACCATATGACCTAATCTCGCCAAATTGAGCCCATAGCCTAGTCAATTGGCCTCAATTAATGTTGCAAAATCTTGATAACATTCAGATACATCAAAATCAACCACCAATTTACCTTGGGGAAGCCTCAAATCCATTTGATTTTGGCCTAAATCCAAAATTCTGAAATTTAGCACAAAATTTGCTAAGTTCCCATATTTTACTGAAATAATAGCCTTAACCTCCAAATTGGCATCCAATTCATGTTGAAATTTCTTCATGGGGCCCCTATTGACCATTTACAACAATAAATTTAGACATAGCCCAAGGCTAACCCAAGCTAGACCCAAGCCTAGCCCAACATGACCAAATTGATTAAAGTTCAAAATTCCCTCAAATTGACCCTTCAATTGGCCTCAAAACCACTTCCATCCTTCACCAAAGTTGTTCCTTATGATCATCTACACAAAATAAAATAATCAATTGGACCAATTAACATGGCTAGTTTAACCTAAACCCAATTTTTGGTCATTTGCACCTACTTGGACCCATGCACTAAATGTGACCTAACCACCTTAAAGCCACCAAACTAACTCCACCACAGCCATTAGTTGGACTTAGTGACCAGTCCAAATACCATGAAATCACCTAAATCAAGCCATGGACCAAAGCTCCCCTAAATTAAGGGATCTTATTTCTGAAAATGCACATGCTTAAGATATCTTTGCCAAATCCAAACACATTTGCATTAAATTGATGTGATGGATTCCTCTGGGTTCCCTGAGCTCCTAGCCACCTCCCCCTGGCCGGCCAGCCAGCCTAGTGGCCGGAAAAGCCCAAAACTAAGAGCCACTCCCATGGAACCTAACCCAAATCAAACCTAGAGGCCAGCTCATCCAAATCAAACTATGGAGCTCCTCTGCCCTCTCCTAAGCACCACAATGCACCCAAACATTTGCCCTGAGAGCCACCCCATGACCATTTTTATAAGAACTCACCTCCACGGCCATGGGAGGTCACCACAATGCGCCCAAACTTATGCCCTGAGAGCCACCCCATGGCCATTTTTATAAAAACTCTCCTCTTGCGGCCATGGGAGGTGTGCTGAAATTTTCTCATAGAGGCCTCTCCAAACTTCACGCAGAGCTTCCCTAAGATCCCCTCAGTGCATCCCAACCATTTTTCCTCACCCATTCTCATTGCCGGAGCTCAATTTTGAGCTCGAAACTCTATCGAAAACCAGGATAGAACCCAATACACCTCCACAGTCCACCAAACTCAAATTAACTTCACCCACACCTTCACATCAGTGAAAGAAACTAAATCCTCATCAAATCCCCCTTCCATAGAGCCTCTACCATAGCTCTAGACCAACACCTGAAATCGAGCTTGGTCAAATTCATACCTAGGCTTAGGGACTCAATCCCTAGCCTTCTTGGACCCCAGCAAACGTGTCGAGCACCTCTGATTGAAGCATCCCTTCTCAGAGCAAAGGTATAAAACTCCTCCTAAAGAATGTGTCGAGCACCTCTGATTGAAGCCTCCCTTCTCAGAGCAAAGGTATAAAACACCTTCCTCCTCCCGAGCTTATTTTGATTCTCCATTTACTTAAACTTGATTTCATGGCATCTTAACCATATGGATGTGTTCGTCTCACTACAACGAACGTGCCGAGCACCTCTGATCGAAGCTTCTCTTCTCAGAGCAAAGGTATAAAACTCCTCCTCCTTCCGAGCTTATTTTGATCCATTTACTTAAGCTTGATTTCATGGTACCTTAGCCGTATGGATGTGTTCGCCTCACTTAGACGTACTTAAGCTTGATTTCATGGTACCTTAGCCGTATGGATGTGTTCGTCTCACTTAGACGAGTACATAGGATCAAGCACGAAGTGATTTGGTTGACTCTAGGCCGAGATCTTAAAGTTTTAGTGTGCACGGGCACGGGATCATTCTATCGGGGACGATGACGGGGAGCCGTTCGATCAAGCGTGTATTAAATGGACGGGGGAGATCGCGCCGGACAGCACTTCAGGATGTGAACCGCGAACCGAGCCAGCAGCTACGTGGACGGCGGCGTCCAACCAGAGCACGCCACGCATGCCTTCGGAGCTGCCCAGGATCTACTCAGCGGTTTAAATAGATAAATAGGGCTTTTCTTATTTATTTAAATACCCTTAACTTAGAAAATTTTAAATAGATAAATAGGGCTTTTCTTATTTATTTAAATACCCTTAACTTAGAAAATTCATAATTAAATAGATAAATAGGGCTTTTTCTTATTTATTTAAATACCCTTAACTTAGAAAATTCATAAATTAGATAAATAGGGCTTTTTCCTATTTATTTAAATACCCTTAACTTAGAAAATACATAACTTTTTGTAGAAAAATCACAAAAATAAAATAAAAATACCCACTTGCTCAAAAATCCATAACTTTGTGTAGAAAAATCAAAAAAATAAAATAAAAATATCCTCTTGCTTAGTAATACATAACTTTGTGTAGAAAAATCATAAAAATAAAATAAAAATACCCTCTTGCTCGGTGAATAGAGGAAAATAATGTGGAATAATTTTCAAGTCCATTTGATGCATAAAATATTTTTAATTAATCAAACACTACTTGGAATCATTTGTTTCTCCATGCATATTGACCCATCACCTTAGCTTGAAATTTTAACATGTTGTAGCCTCTGTAAGGGGGAATATTCTCTGATTTTTCCAAAGTCAGAGGAGGTTTGTATATAGAGATCCATATTTTCAAGTTATTTCACATCATTTTCTTAAAATAATCATGGAAATTAGCATATTGGTTATTAAATCCCATGAAAATTTTGGAAGGTCTACCATGACTAGAGAAACCTTTGAAAATAATTTCATGGTTCAAGTCATTTAAAACATCCTTAAATTTTCCAATTACTAAATCACTAAAATAATTAATTTTGAAAAATATAAAAATTTAAATGACTTGATTTTTGATATTCATTGTGATTTATGATCCAGAGAACTCATCATAAAAGTTTCAAAATATTTTGAGTTCATTCAATATACTAAATCACTAAGATAATTAATTTTGAAAAAATATAAACATTTAAATGACTTGATTTTTTATCTCCGTGTGATTTATGATCCAGAGAACTCATCATAAAAGTTTCAAAATATTTTGAGTTCATTTGATATCTTGAATTAATTTTTAAAGATAAATACCACTCTTAATATTTAAATAATTTTTTAAAAATCAAAGTATATCACAAAAAATTATGAACTTAGTTTTTTGAGTTCTTTGTGATTAGGGATATTTTTTTAAAAATAAAATAATATTTAAAATAAAAATTTAATTTTTTGGCCTATTCTAAATATTCAAATAATTAAAAATTATAAAACTCATGGAAATGTTCTAAGTTGTTTCCTAATCACTTAGGAATAATTACAATATTTTTCCTGATTTTCTAAATCAAGATATTGAATTTCAAAGCTTAAAAATAAATCTTTTTAAAAAAAGGCTAAAAATGAGTTTTATTTACTATAAAAATTCCAGTAAATAAGAAAATCATAAAAAAATAAAATTTGCTACTCTGAGATTTTTGACCTTGGGGAGATTTTTCAAAAATATAAAACTTAATTTTCAACACTTAAAATATTTTATTTTTATTAAATAACTCAGAACTTAAAATAATTTTAATAAATCACAGAGAATTCAAAAAATTGTGAAACTTGACCCAAAGGCTCCTGTGGTCTAGATCTACCTCCAATAAAAATTTTAAGGGATTGTAATTTACCTTGGTCAAGTCAGGAATTTTCTTTGAAAATAATATTTTTGCATGAAAATAAATATATAAATTAAATTAAATTTTGAAAAATCACATTTCCTCCTCAAATGTCTCAATTGACCCATGAATGAGGTAGGATAAAAATTTCAAAATCATTTGAATTGAATTTGATAAATTATGAGGTGTTAGAGCCTTATGGGCAAATGTGTAATTTTGGAAATCTTGCCGTAATTAACATTTACGCTTTAGTCAGGGAGGGGAATGGGTAACCTCTGATCTTAATCAATTTATTTGATGCTTAAAACATAAAGGGGTTAATTGATAGAAATCAATTGTTTTCTTAATTAAGATTAATAAATTTCTAAATTATTAAAATTTGGAAGTTTATTAAAATTAAGTGATCCTAGACTTAGGGGTATGACTTTTGAGGCTAATAATTAATCAATTTAATACCCCTATCTTGATTTTCAAATAAAATCCAAATTATGAATCATGACCACTTAAAGCTTAACCCTTTTTCAAAACTAATTAAGACACTCACCTAGGTCTTAAGGGCTTTGTGGTGACTTAGGCTAAAGTAAAAATTGATTAAACAAAGATTAGAGAAATAAACATGATTAAGTCAAACATCTTTGAAACACCACTAAGCCCAATTAGGATTAAAATTTGGCTAAGTGTTCAAATTACACTAACTCCCCTCCAAAGGATCACCTCGAACAGCGAGTAAAAGAATATCCCTGTTAGAGCGACAAAAAGTTGTTTACTCCTTCAAAGATGAAGTTGTACCTAAAATATTCAAAAGCTTGATGAAGAAACCAGAATTCAAACTACCTGATCCAAAGAAACTTGATATTCAAAAGCTTGATGAAGAAACCAGAATTCAAATCCCTGATCCAAAGAAACCTGAAGAGGTGGATAAGAAGAATGAACCAAATTATTGCCCATACCACCCTGATCCAAAGAAACCCGAAGAGGTGGATAAGAGGAATGAACCAAATTATTGCCCGTACCACTGGTTGCTTGGGCACACTATAGACAAGTGTTTCGTCTTTAAAGATTGGCTCGAGAAGAACCTCAAGGAAGAGAATATAACAATCCGAAAGAAGTATTTGAGAGAACCTAAAAAGGGTTCCATAAACAGGGTTTCAAATGAGTCAATCTCGTCAATTGATCCATATATCGGAACAGATGGATGGAGTACAACTTGGGATGAACTCAAGAAGGTCCTCAATCGAATACCAGATTCATCAAGACAAGCTTCTACAAATACCGAAGAAAGATGGAATGAGGTATGGAGTAGATCATCCAAGAAGATACTGAACAAGCTACAGTCTACATCAAGACAAGCATCCATTCAGAGTCTGCAGCATACTGAGCCCGAGATGAAGATTTCATCAGAAAATCCTTCATCGTCAAGGGAAAATAACAAGAAAAAGAAGAGTGTCACTGCCAAGATTGATAGCACGGGGGTAGGATAGGGGCTGCCTCTACTAGATTGGTTGTCTCGGATTCGTGGAAGAAAGTCCTCGAACCCTTGACTTTTTATGATTATCTTTTTCTCCCTCCAGGGTCTTATGAATATAATGGTTGTGGTTTCATCTACGTTTTGACTATTTCTGTTAATAACGTGACTGATTATAACCAAGATAGTTGCGGTCTCGATCCCCAAAATGATCCTCAAATCGTACTTGAGTCTGATGAGCTTGTTGTCAAGTCTAAAGAAGACATAAACAATATCGTTTATGACACCACCGATAACAAACAGCCAACTCTCGAGCGGCACGGTGCACTGCTCGCCATCAACTTAGATCTTTCCATTGAAGAGGAAAAGACATCGGAAGATTCAATAATGATATCTCAAGAAGAAGAAGTCATAGAAGTCAACTTAAGAAACGGGAAGGTGTTGCCACCAAGAACATCTCCAGCAGACAAAGGAAAACAAATACTGACTCGAGAAGAGATACCCCCACCTCTGCCAATGAAAGAACCACATAATCAAGACAAAATTGGAGGATTGTACAAAGTAGACTACAACGTGCTAGAATAAAATCGAAGGATCATACAAAGTAGACTACAACGTGCTAGCTCATCTTAGGAAGTTGCCGGCCCAATTAAGCATCTACGACGCTCTAATCCTATCAAAGGAGATGAGAGAATCTCTGGTTACAGCTTTGCTAGATCCAAAAATTTGCTTAGCTCAGTTGGCTCGCACATCCTCAGATGGAGTTTGCTCATTGAGAGAACAGTCAGGGGTAACCTTCATAGATGAAGACTTGTTGCTCGGTACCGCCGACCACAACCGTCCGCTCAACATCTCCATCAACATTGGCAGATTTATGTTATCCAGAGTTTTAGTGGATCCTGGAGCATCTCTTGACTTGATGAGTCTACAGACGTTAGCATATTTGGACTTCGACATTTAGGAGCTCATCCCCAATAAGATGATGTTAAGAGGATTCAACCAAAAGGGAGAAAGAGCCCTTGGATCAATTTCATTACTTATGAAGGTTGGAGAACTTGTAACAACCGTTAAATTTCATATCATCGATGCCGAGACCTCTTTCAATGCTCTATTGGGTCAACCGTGGATTCATTAGCATAACATGGTTCCATCATCCCTACACCAGTGCATTAAATACCAAAAAGATTGTCAAGAAAATTGCATCAAGGGAAATCTACAACCATTTTCAGTGCATGAAATTGGTATCCATGAAGATGCTTCCTACTACGCACCTCCAAAGAAGACTGTCTTCTCGCATGAAATTTTGACAAACAAAGGTAAAGATTTAGAAGAATCACAAAAAGGAGGCCATAAAACTCCGCTTCAAGAACCTTCTATCACTCCCTTACAACGAGTTGGTGGAGGTTCTTCTAGTTCACGTACCAAGGTCGAGGCCGGGGGCGCGAACGAGGAAAGATCAATTTAATTGTTAAGCGGACTATGCCAACTATCAACATTGGTGATGAAGATAGTTCTGAAGATGAAGTAATGATGACAAAATA
The DNA here is from genome assembly GCA_002079205.1 of Phalaenopsis hybrid cultivar. Classification (NCBI taxonomy): domain Eukaryota; kingdom Viridiplantae; phylum Streptophyta; class Magnoliopsida; order Asparagales; family Orchidaceae; genus Phalaenopsis; species Phalaenopsis hybrid cultivar. Next base: position 25,300 of record JXCR01108281.1, on the reverse strand, counting down.
GAAGAAGCCTCAGTACGAGATATCCCTAGAAGATACAGATAAAAATGAATATGGAACAATGTATGATCGGATAAACCACTATATGGATACTATGACCCTCACTCCGATTCTCCCTCAAAAGGTCAAGAGTTTAGAGGTCAAGGAGGTCCATACCGATCAAATTTTACCGTGCTTCTACCTCTACTGAGCTTGAAAAACATGTAAATTTGGATGTCGATTCTAATGAATTAGTGGAATTAATTTTTGGTTACTTCTCGCCTTGTGTTCAAAAGTTAATTCAACAGGGACACTTATCAAAATAAATGCCAAAAGATAGATTTCAACTTTTTTAAATTTTATGGAATGCTAAAAGTCGAACTCTCAATTCAAAAGAAGGTCTCTGATTTGGTACAGTTGGACCAGTCGATGATTCTGAATTTTGCATGGTTGTTACTAGTTAGTCAGAAAAAGATTGTCTCGATGTAGATGATAACTCTACTAATCAACAAATTTTGCATGGTTGTTACTAGTGAGTCAGAAGAGGATTGTCTCGATATAGAGAATGACTCTGCTGATCAACCAATAGAAGATGCTCCGCCAGAGGAAATTAAATCCACTATCGATGAATTGAAAGAGATTAACCTCGGGACTGAAGAATGACCCCGGCCTGCATTTATAAGTTCTCTACTTGATGACAGGGAGTCTGCATAACTGGTTAAACTATTAGCAGAATTCAAAGAATGCTTTGCATGGAGCTATGATGAAATGTCAGGACTGTCAGCAGATGTTGCAGTCCATAAACTTGGGGTGGAAAAGAATGTAACCCCAGTAAAACAAGCACTAAGGAGAATACGCCTCGAGATAGAACAACAAGTGATCGCCGAGGTAAGGAAATTGGTAGATGCCAACTTTGTTAAAGAAGAGCAATATTGTACCGGTTAAAAAGAAAATTAGACAGATCCGCGTTTTTGTCGACTTCAGAGATTTGAACAAAGCATGTCCAAAAGACGAGTTTCCACTACCTATACCAGAAATAATGGTGGATATCGCCTTAACAAATGAGATTTTCTCCTTCATGGACGGTTCATTAGGATAAACAAATTAAGATGGCTCCCGAGGATGCAGCGCTTACAGCTTTCAGAACACCGATTGGAATCTTCTGCTACACAGAGATGTCGTTCAGCCTAAAGAACGCCGGCGCGACATATCAGCGTACAATGACAAAGATTTTAAACGACCTCATTGACAATCAAATAGAATGTTACGTGGATGATCTGTTCATCAAAAGTAAATGGAAAATAGACCATTTATATAATTTGAGGATTGTGTTTGAACGGTTACGACGATATAACCTTAAAATGAATCCCTTAAAGTGCGCCTTTAGCGTCACCTCAAGGAAATTTCTAGGATTCGTTGTCCGTCATCGGGGAATCAAGATTGACCCGGATAAGATTAAAGCTATCTTAAAAATGCCTTGCCCTAAAACCTTGAAGCAGTTACGTTCCTTCCAGGGGAAGTTGGCATATCTAAGACGCTTTATTTCCAATCTCTCAGGTAGGTGTCAGCCTTTCTCGCTATTTGGGAAGAGAAATGCCAGCGGGCTTTTGAGGACGTTAAACAATATTTAATGACACCTCCGGTTTTGGCAGCCCCTATCCCAGGGAAACTATTGATACTTTATACTACGGCTTTAGATGACTCTTTTGGAGCCCTCTTAGCCCAAGTCAGTTTGGAGGGAAAAGAAAATGCTATCTCTTGGAGCCCTCTTAGCCCAAGTTAATGAGGAGGGTAAAGAAAATGCGCTCTACTACTTAAGTCGTGTCTAATACCGACGGAGATAAGGTATCCACCTATTGAGAAGCATTGTCTGGCACTAATTTTTGCTGCTCAAAAGCTTAAACATTGCATGCTTTCTCATAAGGTCACCTTAATTTTGAAAGTTAATCCATTGCAGTATTTGATGACTCGACCAACACTCTCCGGACGTTTAGCGAGATGTTCAATGATCTTATTGCAATTTGATATAACTTTTGCGCCCCTCTGTGCTATCAAGGGACAGATTTTAGCAGATTTTCTCACTGCACACCCGCTGCCTGTTGGGTCCTCTCTCAATGACGAGCTACCGGACGAGCAGCTATTAGAGATGGAATTTCTTAGTGCGATACGTTGGGAAATGTACTTCGATGGTTCTTCATCAGCCAAGAAAAATAAGGGATCAGGCACAGTTATACCAGGCAGGGCAGGGATTGGTTTGATCTTTATTACGCCAAATAAGGGTATGTTGAGATTTTCGTACCACCTGACAGAGCCGTTCACTAACAATGAAGTAGAATATGAAGCTTTAATCACCAAATTGGAGTTGGCGATCTCAATGGATATAACGAACATTGTCATTTATGGTGACTCTCAACTTGTCATCCAGCAAGTCGCTGGACAATACAGAATTCTGAAACCAAGATTAGCAGAATACCATCTGTACGCGATGAAGCTCCTGGAGCAGATTCCTGAGGTGAATTTCTACTGGATTCCTTGGGGAGATAATGCTCATGCCGACACTATAGCAAAACTCGCTAAGGAAATGACGTGTCCCCCAGAGGATTCCATCGAAGTCACGGTGCAAGGAAGACGAGTCTTGTCTCGAAGCAACCTCGAAACTCTACACAAACTTGCAAAAGAAGAAACAATAAATGCAGTTGCAGATATGAACAAAGATTGACGCAAGCCATTATTAGAATATTTACATACTGGAAAGCTGCCGAAGGATAAGTTTGAGGCGGACCACATCACAAGAAGGGCTATGTCTTACGCCCTGGTGGGAAATGTTCTCTATAGAAGATGAATTGACCAAATGTGGCTACAGTGTTTGAGCAGAGCCGATGGACAGAATATTGTCAAAGAAGTACATGTGGATTGTGTGGCGCTCACCAGTCGGGACAAAAAATGAAAATGAAGATTAAAAGACTCGGATATTATTGATCAGCAATGATGTCTGATTGCATGGATACCGCCAGAAGATGTCACCAATGTCATGTGCATGGGGTGGTCTTACACCAGCCTCCAAATGTGCTACACCCAACTGTTGATCTGTGGCCGTTCGAGAGTTGGAGCATAGACATAATAGGTCCGATAGACCCTCCATTCTTTAAAGGGCACAGATTCATACTTGTCGCAACAAATTACTTCTCCAAATGGGCAGAGGTAGTACCGTTACGTGAGGTTACGACACAGCACGTCCTTCAATTTTTCAAAAGCCAAATTGTCTACCTTTTCAGAGTACCGGGAAGGATAATCTCTAACATTGGGACAGCTTTCAAAAGCACAAGATCAACAATTTTGTCAGAAGACATGAGATAGATTGGAGATACTCTACAATTTACTATCCCTGAGCAAAAGGTCTGGCTGAAGCTTTCAACAAGACACCTACAGATTTTGAAGAAAACACTGGATGAAAATAAAAGGGATTGGCATAACAAACTGTTAGAAGCTTGTGGGCCTACCGGACGACTTTCAGGACTCCCACTCAGTGTACACCTTATATGCTCGTGTACAGAACTGAGGTCGTGCTACCACTAGAAATCTAGACACCATCTCTCAAAGTCGTCGTTGTCAATCAACTCACAGCGGAAGAAAGCGTAAAACTCAGACTTGAAGAACTGTAAAGTCTCGAGGGAAAACAACTAGAAGCACAACAACATTTGGAGCTCTACCAGGAAAAGATGGTACAAGCCCATGACAAATTGGTCCGCCCAAGGATATTCAAAATTGGTGACCTCGTGCTTGTGCTCAAAAGACCTATTCTTGCTCGCTGGAAAATAGGTGGAAATTTTGAGCCAACTTGGGAGGGACCACTTGTCGTTGAGAAGGTCTATACAAGAGGAGTCTACCAGTTAGTGGACTTCCGGGGTGAAAGACCCATGTTACCGATAAATGGACGATACCTAAAAACCTATTGCGCAGCCTGATGTCGCCTGCCTCCGCTTGGCTCTACTTGCTTTGAAATTTTGAAACCTTGATTGTTTTAGGGTTATCTATGTGGTCATATGTCTATGACCGGGTCCAAATTTTGTAATTAATCTCATATATAATGAAAATTTTCAGAAAATTTTTTAACTTTACACGTTCTCTTTTCTACTTTTGGATTTAAAAATCCCATTAAATTAAAACAAAACTCACACATAAAATGAGTAATCCTTTTCATCAAAACAAACTAAAATTTACTTTAATAAATACTATGTTTTGTTCTTTGTTTATGCCAAACTTTGGCCCACTGACGTTTCTTTCTGTCGTTTGTAGAAAAACATCAGGACAAAGGCTGATCTTTGCCTTCCAGGACGGCTAAAACCTCGCACTGAATGAAGAGATGGTGCCACAAGGAGGTGTCATAGATTTTGACTTGGATTTCAACCAGATTGATATGGAATACGACGGTCCTCTAATGAGCGTAGTCAGCAATTAAGAAAAGAAGGGATTACCTTCACTGTTGAGGGTGACCACTCAAGACGATGTGTCACGTAAAGGTAAAAACGTGATAGCAGAACAAGATCCGATGGAGGGGCCCAGCCGACTGCCCTCCATGTTAGCTATTCCAGCAAGGGGCTTAATAGCTGCCCATAGTGAACAACTACCAAATACTCCACTCTGCAGGACGCAACGCAGAAATGCAAGCTAAAAGAAACAGAGAGCCTTTCTGCGACAGGAACGCAATCGCCAAAGAAATGTGAGCGATTTTCTTACCCCCATTCCTGAGGGACATATCTATGATCCAGATCTGAGAGAAACTTCTGTCAGCCTGCCCACTACAGATGAAGTGTTAGGATTTTTGACAAAATCAGATGTACCCCCGGTCCCAGATATCTTTTGCAGAGGTTGCCCAACATGCAATGTCGAGATACCAGCCAGGACATCAGTCACGGGCGCATTTGTAGAATGCCCGGACTGCAATGTTCTACATCTATAGCATTTCAGTACCTTAGAAGAATACACTGTAAGCACCAACGAGTCTCAGACTCCAGATTCCATGGAAAATGAGTCGTATGTCCAACTGGGGATGGATCAACGCGCACCACGGAGCCCAGGATCATACATCTCGCTTGAGGCTGAATCTCATATTCCAGATCGGCCAGCACCGGTTTGGATTCCCGCCGAGGCCCGGAGGAAGGAACGCCCCAGGCAATAGCCAACTCCCGGAATGGTAGAATACTACAAAATAAGCAAGGTAAACAGAAGAGAATTTGAGTTCTATGAAGAGGTTCATGGAAAGTATATCAACATATTGGAAGGCTTGGAGCTATACACCAGGGTTTCCTCTGAAACTGATGAAAGAAGCATTTTGGACTGCATCTTCGATTTAAGAGATAGAGGTCGAGTGGGCCTTCTCATGGAAAGAACGTATTCTGAGCCGAAGAAATGGATGCTAGGAAATGGAAGAATCACCATTTAGTGCGGTTGTTGCTACAATTTTACAAACAACAGCAGAAGAATCCGCCTGGGATCCTCAGATACGACCAAGTGGATCCGTTACCCCCGATTATAAAGTGGATAATAAAGAGAATGGTCAAGTGGAATATCCTACCCGCAACTTGCACTCCTAACAGTTGCATGCTCAACATTTATGAAGGAGGTGACTGCATTCCCCCGCACGTTGACCATCATGACTTTGTGAGGCCTTTCTGCACGGTCTCATTCATGAGTAAGAGAAATATTCTATTTGGAAAAGAAATTGATGTAATTGGCCCTCGTGAATTCAGAGGAGCAGTGGAAATTCCTCTCCCAATTGGTTCAGTACTTGTTCTCAAGGGCAACGGTGCAGACCTGGCCAAGCACTGCATTCCAAGAGTACGACACCGTAGGGTGTCCGTGACCTTCCGCAGAATGGATAACAGTAAGATACCATACGGATTCTAGCAAGACCCGAAGTTGGAGGAACTGTTTCCTTACGAGTTATGAGAAGGTTGTACCTCTGAATACATGCGAAGGGAACTCTTATCCTAGAGCATGACTCAGAAGGTCTTCTTGACCAAGAGCTCGATATACCAAGCGCAGAGGATTTACTTGCTTTCTTTTAGCAAGCATGACAAGTATCTGATGTACAGTCTATATTGTACTAAAATCTTGAGATGACTCTCAAGGCATTTCAGCATGTACTACGTGATGTACTGTTTTTGAGGCATTAGCCTATATTTGGTCTGTAGCATTTTTATTGAAGCAGATTAATGGAAATTTCTCTCAAGTTGTGCCTTTTTGTCAATTATCTTTTTGTGCGTTGGATGAAAGTCGTAAACCATGAGATGGTTCAGAGTTCAAATGAACAAAGAACGAAACAACAAATCTTCGACAACGTAACAAAACATAAATGAAAGATGATCATAAATGAACAAATAACAAAATAAATTTCTTATCAACCAATGAAAATTAAAACTTTAAAACACCATTTTTGAAAAATTAAATTGTGATAAAAACAACAAGAAAATAAAACAAACCTGTTGAGTGGATACTTCCGTTTTCGGAATTTCCTACTCTTTGTGCACGTAGCACAACCATCGTTACCAACATTAACCCTTTGCACATCCTCGCAGAATTTCATATTCTGCGCAAAAACTCCACAAAACCCCACAAATCTTCTCCAAAATCAACCTTCTCATATAACACACTACTACAAATTCAACATCACAACCTCTTGGTAAATTTCATATCACATCTTGAAATCAGTACCTAAATCCTGATTCTCTCATCTTTGAATTGATACTTACATTTCAATTCTCTCAAGTCTTTGAATTGATACTTACATTTCAATTCTTATTCTTTGAATTGATACTTACATTTCAATTCTTATATCTTTGAATTGATACCTATATTTCAATTCTCTCATCTTCGAATTGATACCTACATTTCAATTCTCTCATCTTTGAATTGATGCTTACATTTCAATTTCTATGTCTTTGAATTGATACCTACATTTAATTTCTCTCATCTTCGAATTGATACCTACATTTCAATTCTCTCATCTTTGAATTGATACTTACATTTCAATTCTTATATCTTTGAATTTATACCTACAATTCAATTCTTTCATGTCTTTGAATTGATACTTACATTTCAATTCTTATATCTTTGAATTGATACCTACATTTCCATTCTTATATCTTTGAATTGATACCTACAATTCAATTCTCATGTCTTTGAATTGATACTTACATTTCAATTCTCTCATGTCTTGGAATTGATACTTACATTTCAATTCCTATATCTTTGAATTGGTACCTACATTTTAATTCATATATCTTTGAATTGATACTAACATTTCAATTATTATATCTTTGAAGTGATACCTACATTTCAATTCTTATATCTTTGAATTAATACCTACATTTCAATTCTCATATCTTCGAGTTGATACTTACATTTCAATTCTTATATCTTTGAATTGATACCTAGATTTCAATTCTCATGTCTTTGAATTGATACCTACATTTCAATTCTCTCATCTTTGAATTGATACTTACATTTCAATTCTCTCATGTCTTTGAATTGATACTTGCATTTCAATTCTTATATCTTCGAATTGATACCTACATTTCAATTTCCATGTCTTTGAATTGATACCTACATTTCAATTCTAATATCTTTGAATTGATACTTACATTTCAATTCTCATATCTTTGAATTGATACCTACATTTTAATTCTTTTATCTTTGAATTGATATTTACATTTCAATTCTTACATTTCAAGATCGGTACTTAAATTTTGACTCTCTCCTTAAAACTGATACCTAAATTTCTCGTTTCCGAATCAGTCCTACATTTCTGATTCTTTACGTTTGAGGTTGGTCCTTACATTCCGACACCTTCTTTTGAGAATTGACCTAAATTTCAATTCTCATTTCCGAATCAGTCCTAAATTTCTGATTCTTTACATTTCAAGTCGGTCCTTACATTCTGTCGCTCTCTTTTGAGAATTGACTTACATTTCAATTCTCATTTTCGAATCAGTCCTACATTTCTGATTCTTTACATTTGAGGTCGGTCCTTACATTCTGACACTCTCTTTTGAGAATTGACCTACATTTCAATTCTCATTTCCGAATCATTCCTACATTTCTGATTCTTTACAATGGAGGTAGGCCCTTACACTCTGACTCTCTCTCTCTCACTTTTTCTCTTTTTAAGTTGATATTTGGATTTCAAGTCCCACCTCAGGGTCAACATTTACGTGTTGACTCCCATCCTTTGGAAATTTTTGAAATTTCATAACTCCAAGTTCACTCTCCTATCCCCAGCGAGAGTCCCTACTCCTTGATTTCAACCAAAAGATCATTTGCTAATTCCCCGGCAGAAACAAATCACACACACAACTCTACGCATACTTCTGGGTCTGTTGACTTAGAAGTTTGCACTGGTTTTTGTTGATCTCGTCGGTCAACGCCAATACACGTGGAGTGCTTGCCCAGCACACCACACCTATTAGGGGTCCATTTGTTGACCTCAATTTTTGTTGAGGTTTAGTTTTTCCTCTTTCATAACCTAGGGTCTAGCCATAGGACTTTTCCTATTGACTATTCCTAGAAAACTAGACATGGAACCCCCACCATTAAAAATTCCAAACCCTTCTCTTCTCAACTTGAAGTTCCACATATTGGTCATAACCTCTAAATACTTAGTAGGTGGGGTCACTGTGGGGGAAACTCAAGATGAGTCATACTTAGGATTGCTGGACCTTAAGGTTGACCATTGGTGTTGTTCTGGAGCTAAGACACTCAATACACTTATCTACACCCACATTCACTCACAACCAACTCAAATTTCTAGCCTAGATCCCTTGATCTTTTGGGATACTCATGTAGATGGTCCCCTAAAATCGGTTGACCTTGGGTGTTGGTCTAGAGCTAAGGCACTCACTACACTAATCTACACCCACAATCACTCACAACCCTGAACTCAAATCCTAGCCTAGATCCCTTGATCTTTTGGGATACTCTTGTAGATGGTCCCCTAAACCTACTAGCCGTAGGGCTATGGTTTAGCAAAGACCACTATGTAGAGGACCCAAAATGGGGTTTCCAGTGGTCCTTGGCTTACTGGTGATGGTTGGTACCTCAAATCTACCATAATACACATCTTGGCCTTTTACCCCTAAAACACTCCCAAATTACCAAAATACCCCTCCATAGCTAAAAATCCCAAAAATTCCAAAAATTCCCAGACAATCCCAATAAATCCCAAATAATCCCAATTTCATTTCTCTCAACAACCACTTAACCCAATTTGGCCAATTTGACCATCTTTAACCAAAATCTCCAAATTGCCCTTTAAAAACTCAAATTTCCCCAAATCCAACTCAAATGTCCACCAATTTGATCTCAATTGACCCCAATTCCAATCTTAAACTCAAATTCACTATTGATATGACCAAACTAAACCAAATATAAGCTCAATTGGTCCATTATTTGAACCCAATTTTGATTTGGGTCAAAACCCCAACTTTGACCATATCACCTAATCTCGCCAAATTGAGGCCATAGCCTAGTCAATTGGCCTCAATTGATGTTGAAAAATATTGATAACATTGATGTACATCAAAATAAACCACCAATTTACCTTGGGGAAGCCTCAAATCCATTTGATTTTGGCTTAAATCCAAAATTCCTAAATTTAGCACCAAAATGGCTAAGTCCCCAGATTTTACCCAAATGATTGCCTTAACCTCCAAATTGGCAACCAATTCATGTTGAAATCTCTTCATGGGGCCCCTATTTACCATTTACAATAATCAATTTAGACTTATGCCAAGGCTAACCCAAGCTAGACCCAAGACTAGCCCAACATGACCAAATTGATTAAAGTTCAAAATTCCCTCAAATTAGCCCTTCAATTGGACTCAAAACCACTTCCATCCTTCACCAAAGTTGTTCTTTATGATCATCTACACAAAATACAACAACTAATTGGACCAATTAACATGTCTAGTCTAACCTAAACCCAAGTTTTGGTCATTTGCACCTACTTGGACCCATGCACTAAATGTGACCTAACCACCTTAAAGCCACCAAACTAACTCCACCACAGCCATTAGTTGGACTTAGTGACCGGTCCAAACATCATGAAATCACCTAATTCAAGCCATGGACCAAAGGTCCCCCAAATTAAGGGATCTTATTTCCAAAAATGCACATGCTTAAGATATCTTTACCAAATCCAAACACATTTGCATTAAATTGTTGTGATGGATTCCTCTGGGTTCCCTGAGCTCCTAGCCACCTCCCCCTGGTCGGTCGGCCAGCCTAGTGACTGGAAAAGCCCAAAAATGAGAGCCACTCCCATGGAACCTCACCCAAATCAAACATAGAGGCCAGCTCATCCAAATCAAACTATGGAGCTCCTCTGCCCTCCACCTAAGCACCACAATGCGCCAAAACTTATGCCCTGAGAGCCACCCCATGGCCATTTTTATAAAAACTCACCTCTCACGGCCATGGGAGGTGTGCTGAAATTTTCTCATAGAGGCCTCTCCAAACTTCACGCAGAGCTTCCTTAAGATCCCCTCAATGTATCCCAACCATTTTTCCTCACCCATTCTCATTGTCGGAGCTTAATTTTGAGCTCGAAACTCTGTCAAAAACCAGGATAGAACCCAATACACCTCCACAGTCCACCAAACTCAAATTAACTTCTCCCACACCTTCACAGCAGTGAAAGAAACTAAATCCCCATCAAATCCCCCTTCCATCAGAGCCTCTACCATAGCTCTAGACCAACACCTGAAATCGAGCTTGGTCAAATTCATACCTAGACTTACAAGCCTCTACCATAGCTCTAGACCAACACTTGAAATCGAGCTTGGTCGAATTCATACCTAGGCTTAGGGACTCAAACCCTAGCCCTCTTAGACCCCAACAAACGTGTCGAGCACCTCTGATCGAAGCATCCCTTCTCAGAGCAAAGGTATAAAACTCCTCCTAAAGAATGTGTCGAGCACCTCTGATTGAAGCCTCCCTTCTCAGAGCAAAGGTATAAAACACCTTCCTCCTCCCGAGCTTATTTTGATTCTCCATTTACTTAAACTTGATTTCATGGCATCTTAACCATATGGATGTGTTCGTCTCACTACCTCCTCCCGAGCTTATTTTGATTCTCCATTTACTTAAGCTTGATTTCATGATACCTTAGCCGTATGGATGTGTTCGTCTCACTTAGACGAGTACATAGGATCAAGCCCGAAGTGATTTGGTTGAGTCTAGGCCGAGATCTTAAAGTTTTAGTGTGCACGGGCACGGGATCATTCTATCGGGGACGATGACGGAGAGCCGTTCGATCAAGCGTGTATTAAATGGACGGGGGAGATCGCGCCAGACAGCACTTCAGGATGTGAATCACGAACCGAGTGAGCAGCTACGTGGACGGCGGCGTCCAACCAGAGCACGCCACACATGCCTTCGGAGCTGCCTAGGATCTAGTCAGCACGTTCTGTTTAAATAGATAAATAGGACTTTTTCCTATTTATTAAATACCCTTAACTAGGAAAATACATAACTTTTTGTAAAAAAATCACAAAAATAAAATAAAAATACTCACTTGCTCAGTGAATAGAGGAGAATAATGTGGAATAATTTTCAAGTCCATTTGATGCATAAAATATTTTTAATTAATCAAACACTACTTGGAATCATTTGTTTCTCCATGCATATTGACCCATCACCTTAGCATGAAATTTTAACATGTTGTAGCCTCTGTAAGGGGGAATATTCTCTGATTTTTCCAAAGTCAGA
>JXCR01108279.1:20515-34441 GCA_002079205.1 Phalaenopsis hybrid cultivar | reverse complement strand
TTCTTGAATTCTCTTATAATGATCTTACCTACTAAATGCTAGAGGTTAAGATCAATATGTGAAATTTCAAGTTGAGTAAAAGAAAAAGTTTGGAATCTGATCTTACCTTCTAAACATTAGAGGTTAGGACCAATATATGGAATCTCAAGTTGAGCAAAGAGAAGAATTTTGAATTTCTAATTGCGGGTATCTCTTCTAATTTTCTAAGACTAGTCAATAGGAAAGTCCTATGGCTAGACCTAGGCTTACTAAAGAAGTTTTCTAGACCTCAACCAAAAGTGAGGTCAACATACATATTTTAAATGAGCAGGTAATATTTCAGTTCAAGTTCAGGTGGTTTAATCCTTGAAGGAATAAGATTTTTATTATCATTTTCCAACAAATCTAAAGTTTCAAATTTGTCCTGAATATAATCTAAATTTTCTTCTTTTATTTCAACCTCATTTTCGTTAAATTCTTCTTGCTTTAATTTCTCCTTAAACTCTTTCTTAAATTGTTCATTACTTAGATAATCAATAACTTTCGTCCTAAAACATTCATCGTCTTTTTCTATTGTAGGATATTTCATAGCTTTTGCAATATTAAATTTTACTTCTTGGTCATTAACTCACATTATTAATTCTCCTTTTCGAACATGTATCACAGCTTTTCCTGTGCAAGAAATGGTCTCCCCAAAATAATAGGATTTTCCTTATCTTCCTCCATATCTAATACTATAAAGTCTATAAGGAAAAAAAATTTATCAACTTTTACTAATACATCTTCTATAACTCCTTTAAGATAAGTGATTGATTGATCAACTAACTGAAGAGTTACAGTAATAGGGGAAATCTCTCCAAAATCTAAATGTTTAAAATTTGATAGAAGCATAAGATTGATACTCGCTCTTAAATCACATAAGGCTTTTCCATAAAACTTTTCACCAATTGCCCAATGTATAGTAAAACTACCAGGATCTTTTAACTTTTCAAGAAGTTTATTTTGGATAATGGCGCTACACTTTTCACTAAGTGCAACAATCTCATGATCTACAAACTTCCTTTTCTTGTTTAGTATATCTTTCATAAATTTCACATAACTTGGCATTTTTTTCAAAGCTTCAATGAAAGGAATGCTTATCGTTAAATTTTTAAGAATTTCTAAAAATTTAGTAATTTTTTTTGTCTTTATTCTCTTATTTTAGTCGTTGAGGAAACGGAGGTGATGTTATTTCTAAGGGAACTTCTGTTTGTTCATTTTCATTATGGTCACTTTCCATCTCTTCCTTCTCCTCATCAACTTCTGTTTCTCTTTAGATTTTTTTTCAACTTCTTTTCTACTTCGTAATTGAATTGCTTTAATTTCTTCTTTATTTTGATCTTTGGGATTAACTTCTACTGTACTCGAAATATTTCCTGATGGTCTGTTACTAAGTGCATAGCAATATGTCCTAATTGATTTTCAATATTTTTAATAGCAGCCCCTTCATTTTGTATTTAATTTTCTACATTCAACATTACTTCTTCCATCATTAATTTGTTTTCCTTAACTTGTAGGTTAGGGTTAGAGTTACATCCAAGAAGATAATAAGGTCGATAATTAGGATTTCCTTGGTTATTTAAATTTCCTGAGGGGTTCAATGAATTGTTATAATTAATCCAACTAAAATTAGGGTAAATTTTCCGTCTGGGATTGTAATAGTTAGAATAAGGATTGTTATTTTGATTATTAATAGTATTCAAAGTTTCATAAGATGACTACGTATCAATTATCTGTCCTAGTGAGTTTTCCTCTAATACAAGTGGTATTTGACAATAGTTCACTCCAAATTGATCAATCTTTATTGATATAACATAAATTTGAGATGTTAAAATAGACATTGCATCAGATTCATGAATACTAGCCACTCTCTTAGAATTTACCCTTTCAGAGGGCCATTAAAAATTATTAGTAGTCATTTCTTCTATTAAAGAGTATGCTTCATCAAAAGGTTTTGACATTAAAGGTAAAACAGCAGCAACATCAATAATAGATCTAAGTGATCCTACTAATCCATTGTAAAAAGTTTGAATTATTAACCAATCTGGTAGAGCATGGTGCGGACATTTTCTAAGGAGATCATCAAGTCTTTCTTATTCTTCATATATCAATTCCGCTTCAAACAGACAAAAACATGTAATATCATTTCTAAGCTTAGCGGTTTTCCAGTGTGGAAAATATTTAGCCAAGAATTTTTGTGATAGTTCTCCCCAAGTTATGATAGATCTAGGAGCTAAAGAGTTTAACCAAGCTTTAGCTTTATCCCTTAATGAAAAAGGAAAAAGTATATTTAAAAGTAGCACAAATTTCAAGAAAACTAGCAAGATGTAAGTTAGGATCTTTAGTAGGGTTTCCTTCAAACTGATTATTTTGTACCATTTGGATAATAATAAGTTTAAGCTCAAATGAATTAGCAGCAACATCAGGGTTTTGAATAGTCAAGTGAAGTTCATCTGTTGTCGATTAGCATAATCTTTTAAAGGTCTTTGTCAATTTTCATTTATTTGATTATCTAAGTTATTCGCCATTTTATTCAAAATTTAAATTTCCTTTTGTTGTTTTTAAATTTTTCTAATATTATGTTCTAATTTTGAATAGTATGGTACTAAATCATCAGATCCAATATTTTGCATAAATAAACATAATAAGGAAAGAAAAATTTCTTAAAAATACTCTTAAATATATGGTTATATATATATATATATTAATTTCTTTTGATTATTTGTATTTTATATATTTTTATTTCTAAATTTCCTAATTTACCACATCTATTTAATTTACTGTTACCTTCCCCGGTAACGGTGCAAAAAACTTGATCCCGAGAAAATATAGTTGTGTAAAATTATAAAGTTGACTTCGCTTTACAACGGTGCCAAAACTTGATGTGGTATTTTATGGATAATAATGTTAAGCACTTAATGTTGCGACTCTACACAAGTATACTGTTGACCTCACTTTAGGTTGAGGTTCAATTTTTCCTCTTTTGTTGCCTAAGGTCTAGCCATAGGACTTTCCTATTAACTATTCTTAGAAAACTAGACAAGGAACCCTCACCATTAGAAATTTCAAACTCTTCTCTACTTAACTTGAAGTTCCACATATTGGTCCTAACCTCTAGCACTTAGTAGGTGGGGTCACTATGGGGGAAACTCAGAATGAGTCACCCTTAAGACTGCTGGACCTTAGGTTTGACCCTAGGTGTTGGTCTAGGGCTAAGCCACTTACTTGCAATCACTTGTACTCACAATCACTCATTACCCTAGACCTAGAACTTCTAGGCTTTGGTCCCTTGATACTTTTGGGAGACTGCTGTAGGTGGTTCCCTAAACACATTAGCCCTAGGCTAGGGTTTAGCTAAGACCACTACATAGAGAACCCAAAATAGAGTTTCCGTTGATCCATGGCTTATTTATGGTGATTGGCAATCCGACTCTATCAAGTTACTCAACCTACCATAGTGCCCCTAAACTTCCCCAAATTACCCAGATACCCTTGGGACCCCAAATTTGGCCAAAATCTCCAAATCTAGCCAAAATACCCAAACTTATTCAAAAAATCATTTCAAACACCTTGAAAACACCCAAATTACCCAAAATCCCCAAATTGGCCAAATTACCAAAATACCCCTCTTTGGCCCAAAATTCCAAAAATTATATAAAATCCCAAAAATTCCAAAAACCTCCAAAAAAATTCCCAATTTCATTTTCCTCAACCATCACATGACCCAATTTGGCCAATTTAACCATCCTTGATCAAAACCCACAAATTGCCCTTTAAAAGCCCATATTTTCTCCAAATCACCTCAAATGTCTATCCAATTGGTCTCAATTTCCCAAATTTCAATTCTAAACTCAAATTCACTCTTCATATGACCAATGAAGACCAAATCCAAGCCCAATTGATCCATGATTTGAACCCAATTTTGATTTAGATCAAAAACCTAATTTTGGCGCCATGACTTGTTTCCACCAAATTGAACCCATAGCCCACTCAATTGGCCACAATTTGTGTTGAAAAATCTTCATATCATTTTTAATCATCAAATTTGACCTTCAATTGGCCTTGGTAGGACCTCAATTGCATTTGATTTCAACTTAAGTCCAAAAGCCCCAAATTTGCCCCAAATTGACCATGTCTCAAACTTTCACCAAATTGAGGGCCTTAAACCCAAAATTTTCACTTCATCCCTTCACGAAAAATCTTCAAAGCACCTCCCTTGATCATGTAGATCATTCAATTTGGACTTAGACCAAGGCTAGCTTAACCTAGACCCATGTCTAGCCCAACATGCCCAAATTGGCCAAATCTCAAAAATCCATCAAATTGACCTACCCAATTGAACTCAAAATCACTTCAACCCTTCACCAAAAATCTTCATAACAATCATCTATACAATATTGATCAATTAATTGGGTCATTTTACATGGCTAACCTAGCCTAAACCCAAACTTTGATCACTTGAACCCACATTGAACTTATGCATTAAAGATAGCCTAACTACCCCAAAGTCACCAAATTAACTTCACCTCAGCCATTGGTTAGACCCTATGACTGAGCCAAAACCCATCTAACCACCAAAACTAAGCCATGGACCAAAGGACCCCTAAATTAAGGGATTTAATTCCATTTTTGCTTAAGCTTAGGATGTTTTTGCCAAAATTAAACCTCAATCCGTTAAATTGCTGTGACATATTCCACTGGGTTTCCTGAGCTCATAGCTACCTCCCCATGGCCGGTCGGCCATCCTAGTGGCCGGAAAATGGCCAAACCGAGAGCCACCCCAATGGAGCTTCACCCAAATCAAACATAGAGGCCAGCTCATCCAAAGCAAACTGTAGAGCTCCTCTGCCCTCCACCTAAGCACCACAATGCACCCAAACTAGTGCCCTAAAAGTCACCCCATGACCATTTTTATAAAAACTCACCTCCACGGCCATGGGAGGTGTGCTAAAATTTTCTCAGAGAGAGTTTCTCAAATCACTCACAGAGCTTCCTTGAGGCCTCCACAGCCCATTCCAATCACTCCACTTCCTTGATTCTCCTTGTGTAACCATAATTTTGAGCTTAAAAATTAGGGCAGAAACAGAACATCTCTGAAAACTCCACCAAACCTCAATTGCTTGTGCCCACACCTTCACAACAGCAAGAGAAGACAAAGCCCCATCAAATTACCCTCTGAAATAGCCTCCATCATAGCTCTAGACCAACATCTGAAATTGAGCTTAGTCAAATTCATACCTAGGCCTTACACCACAACAAGAGGCTTAATCTCTAGCCTTCTTAGACCCCAACGAATGTGCCAAGACCCTCTGATTGAAGCTTCACTTCTCAGAGAAAAGGTATAAAACTTCTCCTTCTCCCGAGCCTATTTTGACTCTCCATTTGATTAAGCTTAATTTAATTGCATGATTACCGTATGGATATGTTCGTCTCACTTAGAAGAGTCGACATCAAACCCGAAGTGATTTGGTTGAGTCTAGGCTGAGATCTTAAGGTTTTAGTGTGGACGGTCATGGGATCACTCTACTGGGGATGATGGAGGGAAGCCGTCCGATCACGTGTGTATCAGATGGATGGAGGAGATCAAACTGAACAGCGCTTCGGAACATAAACGACGGGCCGAGTCAGTGCTGAGGTGGATGACGGCGTCGAATGGGAGCGCCCCGCATGGAGTTCGAAGCTGCCTAGGATCTACATGGCGCCACACTATCTAAATAGATAAATAGGGATTTTTCCTATTTATTAAAATACCCCTAACTTCAAAATTTAAATAGATAAATAGGGAATTAAAAAAAATTCAAAAAATGACCCTTAACTTCAAAAATCTATATCTTGGTGTAGAAAAATCACAAAAATAAAATAAAAAAACCCTCTTGCTCAGTGAACAGAGGAGAACAATGTGAAATTTTATTTAAGTCCATGTGATGAATATTTTACATTAAGTTAATTAAATACTGATTTGAATGTTTTGATTCTCCATGCATATTGACACTTCACCATGGCTTGAAATTTTAACATGTTATATCCTCTGTTAAGAGAAATATCCTCTAATTTTTCCAAAGTCATAGGAAGTCTCTAGACAGAGATCTATATTTTTCAAGTTTATGCACTTTATTTGCCTAAATTAATCATGGAAATTAGCATGTTGATTAGAAAATACCAAGAAAATTTTGGAAGGTTTATGATAACCAAGAAATCTTTAAGAAACTTTTTCATGAGTGAAGTCATTTAAAATGCACCTAATTTTTACAAACACTAAATCACTAAGATAATTAATTTGGAAAATATAAAGATCAAAATGACTTGATTTTTTATCTCCACTATTTTCTAAGATCCAGAGAATTCCTCATAAAAATTTCAAAGTATTTTGAGTACATTTGATTGTCTCATTTTATTTTTCAAGTTAAATACCATTTTTGGCATAAAAATGATTTTTTTAAAAAAATCAAAATGAAACTTGAAAAATTATAAAACTTATTTTTGGAGTTCTCTATGATCAGGGAAANATCACTTGAACCCACATTGAACCTATGCATTAAAGATAGCCTAACTACCCCAAAGTCACCAAATTAACTCCACCTCAGCCATTGGTGAGACTCTAAGACTGAGCCAAAACCCATCTAACCATCAAAACTAAGCCATGGACCAAAGGAACCCTAAATTAAGGGATTTAATTCCATTTTTGCTTAAGCTTAGGATGTTTTTGCCAAAATTAAACCTCAATCCATTAAATTGATGTGACATCCACTGGGTTTCCTGAGCTCCTAGCTACCTCCCCCTGGCCGGCCGGCCGGCCTAGTGGCCGAAAAATGGCTAAATCGAGAGCCACCCCAATGGAGCTTCACCTAAATCAAACATAGAGGCCAGCTCATCCAAATCAAACTGTAGAGCTCCTCTGCCCTCCAACTAAGCACCACAATGCACCTAAACTTGTGCCCTGAGAGCCACCCCATGACCATTTTTATAAAAACTCACCTCCACGACCATCGGAGGTGTGCTAAAATTTTCTCAGAGAGAGCTTCTCAAATCACTCACAGAGCTTCCTTGAGACCTCCACAGCCCATTCCAATCACTCCACTTCCTTGATTCTCCCTGTGTAACTTTAATTTTGAGCTTAAAAATTAGGGCAGAAACAGGACATCTCTGAAAACTCCACCAAACTTCAATTGCTTGTGCCCACACCTTCACAATAGCAAGAGAAGACAAAGCCCCATCAAATTACCCTCTGAAATAGCCTCCATCATAGCTCTAGACCAACACCTGAATTTGAGCTTAGTAGAATTCATACCTAGGCCTTACACCACAGCAAGATGCTTAATCCCTAGCCTTCTTAGACCCCAAAGAATGTGCCAAGACCCTGTGATTGAAGCTTCACTTCTCATAGAAAAGGTATAAAACTTCTCTTTCTCTAGAGCCTATTTTGACTCTCCATTTGATTAAGCTTAATTTAATTGCATGATTACCGTATGGATATGTTCGTCTCACATAGACGAGCCGATAGGATCAAACCCGAAGTGATTTGGTTGAGTCTAGGCTGAGATCTTAACGTTTTAGTGTGAATGGTCATGGGATCATTCTACTGGGGATGATGGCAGGGAGCCGTCCGATCACGTGTGTATCAGATGGACGGAGGAGATCAAGCTGGACAGCGCTTCGAAACATAAACGGCGGGCCGAGTCAGTGCTGAGGTAGATGACGGCGTCGAATGGGAGCACCCCGCATGGAGTTCAAAGCTGCCTAGTATCTACATGGCGCCACACTATCTAAATAGATAAATAGGGATTTTTCCTATTTATTTAAATACCCATAACTTCAAAAATTCATATCTTGGTGTAGAAAAATCACAAAAATAAAATAAAAATACCCTCTTGCTCAGTGAACAGAGGAGAACAATGTGGAATTTATTTTAAGTTCATGTGATGAATATTTTACTTTCAGTTAATTAAATACTAATTTTAATGTTTTGATTCTCCATGCATATTGGCACTTCACCATGGCTTGAAATTTTAACATGTTATATCCTCTGTTAAGAGAAATATCCTCTGATTTTTCCAAAGTCATAGGAAGTCTCTAGATAGAGATCTATATTTTTCAAGTTTATGCACTTTATTATGATAACCAGGAAATCTTTAAGAAACTTTTTCATTAGTCAAGTCATTTAAAATGCGCCTAATTTTTACAAACACTAAATCACTAAGATAGTTAATTTGGAAAATATAAAGATCAAAATGAGTTGATTTTTTATCTCCACTATTTTCTAAGATCCAAAGAATTCCTCATAAAAATTTTAAAGTATTTTGAGTACATTTGATTGTCTCATTTGATTTTTCAAGTTAAATAATATTTTTGGCATAAAAATGATTTTTTTAAAAAAATCAAAATGTAACTTGAAAATTATAAAACTTATTTTTGGAGTTCTTTGTGATAAGGGAAATTTTATAAAAATAAAATGATATTTAAAATAAAAACTTCTTTTTTAGCCTATTTTTAAATATTTAAAATAATTAAAAATTCATAAAAATCACAAAAATAATAAAATTCATAGAAATATTCTAAATTATTTCCTAAGCACTTGGGAACAATTGGAATATTTTTCCTTGTTTTCTGAATAAAGAAACTGAATTCCAAAGCTTAAAAATATTTTTTAAAGGCTAAAAATGAGTTTTCACTAAAAATAATTCCAATAAATCAAATAAAGCTTAGAAAAATATAAAATATTCTTCTCTGAGTTCTATGACTTTAGGGAGACTTTTCAAAAATACAAAACTTAATTTTCCCCATTTAAAATATTTTATATTTAATAAATTCCCCAAAAAGTTACAATAATTCTTTAAATACAAATAAAATTTCAAAAAATCATGATATTTGGTCCAAAGGCTTCTCTAGTCTAAGCCTATCTCTAGTAAAAATTTCAAGGGATTAAGATTTAGCTTGTTCAAGTTAGGAATTTTCTTTGAAAAATTGTATTTTTGTATGAAAATAATTATATAAAATAAATTAAACTTTGAAAAATCACATTTTCTTCTCTGATGTCTGAATTGACCCATGAATGAGGTAGGATAAAAATTTCAAAGTCATTTGAATTAAATTTGACAAATTATAAAGTGTTAGAGCCTTAGGGGCAAATGTGTAATTTTAGAAATTTAGCCTTCATTATTATTTAGGCTTAATTCAAGAAGGAAAATGGGTATCATCTGATCTTAATCAATTTATTTGATGTTTGAAACATAAGGGGTTAATTGATAGAAACCAACCACACCTTCTTAATTAAAAAGAGAAGTTAATAGGTTTCTAAATTAATAAAATTTAGAAGTTTATTAAAATAAAATGAACCTAGGGCTTGGGGTATGACTTTTGAAGTCAATAATTAATCAATTTAATACCCCTATTTTGATTTTTGAATAAAATTCAAATCATGAATTATGACAATCTAAAGCTTAATCTTTTCAAAACTAATNTTTGAAGTCAATAATTAATCAATTTAATACCCCTATTTTGATTTTTGAATAAAATTCAAATCATGAATTATGACAATCTAAAGCTTAATCTTTTCAAAACTAATTAAGACAATCACCTAGGTCTTAAGGGCTTAGTAGTGACTTAGGCTAAATCAAGTTTCATTTAAATAAGGATTAGAAAAGTAAACATTATTTAAAATTAAAACATCTTTGAAAAAATACAATCCCAATTAGGACCAAAATTTGGTTAAGTGCTCCAATAACACCAACTTGCCTCTTTAAGGGTCTTCACCCACATAATTTTCAAAATTAAATTACAGATGATAATTACCTTACTCTTAGGGATAATCAAGACATCAATGTTCATTGAGCATTAGGGTGTTTTATAGGATGAATTATTAAGTAACATAATCAGTTTAAAAGAACTTAGGATTTTCCACCAGACAGCGAGAGAGTAGCACAGACCTGTTTCTTTCTCTAAATCTGTTGGATATCTTGAAGATCTACTAAACTTAATATGTTCTGCTTGACAAAATCATCCTTAATTAAACTTTTAAGGACCCATCAAGATATGACATAGGGTTAGGAAAACTATAAAAACCGTACTTTTTGCCTCTATATAAATTGCCCTGACATGCATTTTAAGTTTCAGGTGGTGGAACTAAAAGACTCGTCAGGTACGTTTTTTATAGTTTTCAGCATTGACTTTCTTGTACTTTTATGCTATACTTTTGTGCTTATACAAATTTTCATGGAAAAATAAATCTATCAGGATAGCCACAAAACCAAAACCAAAACCAAAATTAAAACTAAAATCAACTAAGATAAAATTCACCACCACAACATTCAAAATATAAAACAACTCAAAATTAAATCACAAACATCACACAAAACTATAATTACAACTAAATTAAGATGTCTCTATCGGATGATCGAGAATTCCTCGGAGGAGGTAACCTACGGTTGCTAACAAGGCTTCCCACGGTCTAAATGAAATTATGGAACTCATTAAGTTGAGTTTAGTAAGTTCATTTAAACTAAGTGAATCCAATAAAAAATAGTGGTGCTGGAACGAGGGAACCGTATGATCCTAACAGGTGTCACTCTAATCAACTTTAACATGCCCCCATAAAATTTAGATAACTTCAAACATAGGGCCATTTGATTTGACATTATAACTTGACACATTAGAAAACTCAAACTCGTCGCGGAGAGGAGCTTGGAGCTAGCATGGTGGGCAGCTCGGCCATCTTCAACAGCAAAACCTGTCTTCCTCAGCTAAACCAATCTTCCTTCCTTAGACTTAAACAACAAAGCCATAGGACTTTGAGGTTGCTTTCTTATGCAACGAACTAAACCAATCTTCCTTCCTTAGATATAAACAACAAAGCCATAGGACTTTGAGGTTGCTTTCTTATGCAACGTAAATCCTCACATTATCTTTAGGCCTTTGTATAGCCCTGTTATATAATATAAGCCCTAACTTGTCTTAGGATTCCGAGGTTGTCTTTTATCACAACCTAAATCCTCACATCTTTTAGGCTATTTGTGTGGTCGTTTCACACAAATGTAAGTCCTAACTAATAAAATTGACAGGATGAAACACTTAAATTTTTCTCCTCAAAACTGAAGCCAAACATTAGGATAGCTTGGGAAGTCACCAGCGTTCTTCTCTGAATCCATGACATCCCCTAGTTCTTTCTCCTTTGGATTCTACAATAAAATGTTCCAAATTTGAACCAATCCTCTTTCACACCTCTATGTCTGATCTCATTGAAGAGTCCTACCCTTTGAAATTACTTAAAGATAAATTTCCTAATTTTTATCGAGAGTCTTCTTAGGTGGTTTTGGTCGTTTAAGATGTAATTAACTATAGGGGCTTGCCTTTATAGGAAGTATGCTGAACCCAGCTTAATATAAACCCTATTTAATCCTTTATATTAAATAGGGGAACTTCTCGGCAAATATAAAGATTTCACAGACCAAACGGATGTCATATATTCCTTACTTTATTTGATCGAGCCTCATCCTCAAGTCTTGTGTTTATCCTTCGTGATTGATACAGGATTTGAGGTACAGTTCTCTTTCATTTAAACTATCAAAAATATGGGGTCAGTTTGATTTTGTATTTTTTGAAAACTAAATATATATGTAAATTAAAACGTCCTTCCGAAGCGGGCGACGAGATTTCAATTCCGGTGACCGACAGCTTCTTACGGGTAACTCCTCCAACACAAAATAGCGCCAACATATACGTATCGTTATCAAGTAGTATAAGACTTTCTTTTTAAGTCCCAAATATTGATCGCACGGGAAGGTTTAAATTTGAAATGATAAATATAACTTGGAAATTTACATAAATCAAATGAAATTACTATGACTAACTTTGAAAGCTTAAGATATTATCAAAGCTAAATTATTTACTACTAGTATAATTTGATAGTAGGTTTTAAGATTAATAAATACTAAATTATGTTTATGTGATGAAGTTTTCTAATGTAAAAAAGCATCTTTCCCACTACAATGAGTTTTTTGGTGAAATGAGATGAGAATGGTTTAAATATGTATTGTGCCAAATAGGAGCAATTTTAATTCTTTACCCTCATTCAGTGTTATAGAACATCTTTGGCTATTCTTAGGTTTCGTCCCTAAATCTATGGCTAGGCTATGAGGATACTGGCTCCCACTCTAGAGCTCCCACTTCCCTTCCCCTGAAGGCTAACTCTCGCTTTAATTTTTAAACACTAAGATTGAATTAGGAATTTTTAGTCTGTCACCCTAGAAATCCTCAATTCTACACCCAATAAAGTATATTTTCTTTTTTATTTTCACTTAAACACATGAACAAAATACTCCTTATGGACTTAAATGTGATTCTCACCCTGTTGTAGAACTCTACTCCATTTATCGGATCATATGTTTCACAACATATTTTAATAATTCAATTGGCCAGATTGAAATGCAAATTAAGCGCGGAGTTGAAAAACCATTACAATTTATTTTAAATTTTAACATTGGCACATCCACATTATCTCTTCATTTCACCATATCTCAGAGTAGGGAGAAAGATAAAGAAACCTACTCAGACTTCATGAGAAAGATACAACAAAACACAAATTTCATATATAAAAGAAAGCTCATACAACAATAATAAATAAATAACACTTATCTGAAACTCTTTTTCAAAGCAAATCCTTTATAGCCTCTCTTAGGAAATGTAGGAAGAAGAAATGTCTCACTTATCTTCCTCTCCAACACTCCTTAGAGAAGAATTCACACTTAAGCTCACCACAAAAACTCAAATCTATAAAAACAATAACTAACTAATGGTGTGGAATGGCGTGGAATGTAGGTGTGTGAAGAGGAAAATTAAAATGAGTGGAAGAAGTTGAAATGTTGCGAAAGGGGGTTTCTGATCAATTTTAGGCCTTAAATAGAGCCTAGGTCAGTTTTCTAATATGTGCATCCAACAACTCTTCAAAAAGCATCCAAATTCGTCAAATCTTCTAGAAAGAGGGCTTCCACCGACACTGCCATTGTTGGCGCCAGAGGCCCGTAATGAAGTCCC
Source organism: Phalaenopsis hybrid cultivar (assembly GCA_002079205.1). Classification (NCBI taxonomy): domain Eukaryota; kingdom Viridiplantae; phylum Streptophyta; class Magnoliopsida; order Asparagales; family Orchidaceae; genus Phalaenopsis; species Phalaenopsis hybrid cultivar. The sequence goes on along the minus strand of JXCR01108279.1, from coordinate 21,397 downwards.
AAGTTTTGTCAAATGACGCTGTCGGTGCTGAACAAATTTTGATCTTCTCTATTTTTGCTCCAAATTTCATCCTTCTTGCTTCTTTTTTGCTCCAAGTCCTCAAAATCAATAACCTTCAATAAAACATAGAAAACACCTTCCATTAAAGTGCAATATCACAAAAAATGATTGTAAAATATGGGTCTAAAAATGCATATATTTTTGGTGTATTATGAGACTAAGCCCTGACATAATTTCATTAGATGTTTCATCAATGTACAAGGCCCAGGTATGCCTGCNATTTTTAGCCTATTTTTAAATATTTAAAATAATTAAAAATTCATAAAAATCACAAAAATAAAAAAATTCATGGAAATATTCTAAATTGTTTCCTAAGCACTTGGGAACAATTGAAATATTTTTCCTAGTTTTCTAAATAAAGAAACTGAATTCCAAAGCTTAAAAATAATTTTTAAAGGCTAAAAATGACTTTTCACTAAAATAATTCCAATAAATCAAATAAAACTTAGAAAAATATAAAATATTCTTCTCTGACCTTTATGACTTTAGGGAGACTTTTCAAAAATACAAAACTTAATTTTTCCCATTTAAAATATTTTATATTTAATAAATACCCCCAAAAATTATAATAATTTTTTTTAAATACAAATAAAATTCAAAAAATCATGATATTTGGTCTAAAGGCTTCTCTAGTTTAAGAGTACCTCTAGTAAAAATTTCAAAGGATTAAGATTTATCTTGTTCAAGTTAGGAATTTTCTTTGAAAAATCTTATTTTTGTATGAAAATAATTATATAAAATAAATTAAACTTTGAAAAATCACATTTTCTTCTCTGATATCTTAATTGACCCATGAATGAGGTAGGATAAAAATTTCAAAGT
>JXCR01108279.1:0-18289 GCA_002079205.1 Phalaenopsis hybrid cultivar | reverse complement strand
CCCTTTCACACCTCTATGTCTAATCTCATTGAAGAGTCCTACCCTTTGAAATTACTTAAAGATAAATTTCCTAATTTTTATCGAGAGTCTTCTTAGGTGGTTTTGGTCGTTTAAGATGTAATTTACTATAGGGGCTTGCCCTTATAGGAAGCATGTCTGAACCCAATTTAATATAAAGCCTATTTAATCCTTTATATTAAATAGGGGAACTTTTTGGCAAATAAAAAGATTTCACAGACCAAACGAATGTCATATATTCCTTAGTTTATTCGATCGAGCCTCATCATCAAGTTTTTTGTTTGTCCTTCGGGATTGATACCGGATTTGAGGTACAGTTCTCTTTCATTTAAACTATGAAAAATATGGGGCCAATTTGATTTCATATTTTTCTAAAACTAAATATATATGTAAATTAAAACGTCCTTCTGAAGCGGGCGAAGAGATTTCAATTCCGGTGACCGACAGCTTCTTACGGGTATCTCCTCCAACCAAAAACAGCGCCAACATATAAGTATCGTTATCAAGTAGTATAAGACTTTCTTTTTAAGTCTCAAATATTGATCGCACGGGAAGGTTTAAATTTTAAATGATAAATATAACTTGGAAATTTACAGAGATCAAATGGAATTACTACGACTAACTTTGAAAGTTTAAGATATTATCAAAGCTAAATTATTTACTACTAGTAGAATTTGAAAGCATGTTTTAAGATTAATAAATACTAAATTATGTTTATGTGATGAAGTTTTCTAATGTAAAAAATTATCTTTCCCACTACAATGAGTTTTTTTGGTGAAATGAGATGAGAATGGTTTAAATATGTATTGTGCCAAATAAGAGCAATTTTAATTCTTTACCCTCATTCAGTGTTATAGAAAATCTTTGGCTAATCTTAGGTTTAGTCTCTAAATCCGTGGCTAGGCTAGGAGGATATTGGCTCCCACTCTAGAGCTCCCACTTCCCTTCCCCTGAATGCTAACTCTCGCTTTAATTTTTAAACACTAAGATCGAATTAGGAATTTTTAGTCTGTCACCCTAGAAATCCTCAATTATACACCCAATAAAGTATATTTTCCTTTTTATTTGCACTTAAACACATGAAAAAAATACTCCTTATGGACTTAAATGTGATTCTCACTCTGTTGTAGAACTCTACTCCATTTCCTGGATCATATGTTTCAAAACATATTTTAACAATTCAATTGGCCAGATTGAAATGCAAATTAAGCGCGGAGTTGAAAAACCATTACAATTTATTTTAAATTTTAACATTGGCACATCCACATTATCTCTTCATTTAACCATATCTCAGAGTAGGGAGAAAGATAAAGCAACCTACTCAGACTTCATGAGAAAGATACAACAAAACACAAATTTCATATATAAAAGAAAGCTCATACAACAATAATAAACAAATAACACTTATCTGAAACTCTTTCTCAAAGAAAATCCTTTGTAGCCTCTCATAGGAAATGTAGAAAGAAGAAATCTCTCACTTATCTTCCTCTCCAACACTTCTTAGAGAAGAATTCACACTTAAATTCACCACAAAAACTCAAAACTATAAAAACAATAACTAACTAATGGTGTGGAATGGCGTGGAATGTAGGTGTGTGAAGAGGAAAATTAAAATGAGTGGAAGAAGTTGAAATGTTGCAAAAGGGGGGGGGGGCTTTCTGATCAATTTTCGGCCTTAAATAGAGCCTAGGTCCGTTCTCCAATAGGTGCATCCAACAACTCTTCAAAAAGCATCCAAATTCGTCAAATCTTCTAGAAACAGGGCGTCCACCGACACTGGCATCGTTGGCGCCAGAGGCCCATAATGAAATCCCAAGTTTTGTCAAACGACGCCGTCGGTGCTGAACAAATTTTGATCTTCTCTATTTTTGCTCCAAATTTCATCCTTCTTGCTTCTTTTTTTCTCCAAGTCCTCAAAATCAATAACCTTCAATAAAACATAGAAAGCACCTTTCATTAAAGTGCAATATCACAAAAAATGAGTATAAAATATGGGTCTAAAAATGCATATATTTTTGGTGTATTATGAGACTAAGTTCAGACATAATTTGATTAGATGCTTCATCAATGTACAAGGCCCAGGTATGCTTATCGGTTGCCTATTCTTCATTCAGCTAACTTGGTTTGAAAAAATTAGTCAGGAAATTGGTAATTGCCTTTAATTTAATGGTGGTTTGGGGCATGTAGAAGAGAGAAAACTTATTGTGTTTTACTGCCCACTTTCTAAGTTTTTCAAAGTGCTCTGTCTTGGTGAGGATAGATTTGAGTGGATGGTCAATGATGATCTTAACCAGATGTGAATGGAAATATAACTGAAGCTTGTGAGCAAAAATAATGAGAGAAAACATTAGTTTTTTTATTATTATCAAAATGTGTTTGGTGACCTAGAGAACTCCTCTAACATCGTAAATTGGAAACTGCTTCTCTAGCTCTTCTCAGACTAAAATGTAGCTAATGGTTTAAGGTCTGACCCCCAAGGATATGGAGAGATCTTTTTTCTTCTTTGAGCTCTAGAGGATAGGTGGTGATGCTAGGAAGTATCTTTATTTATTGAATGTTTGTTCACATTCAACTGAACAAATGAAGTTCTTTTCTTGGCTTGTGGTTTTAAAAAGTAACACACTTGTTCTCTAATTTTAAGATGAGCTAGCTCAACCCCGCTATTTGGTTTGTTTGTTTTTGAACTTTTTTTTTAAGTTTTGAGGAGATGGCAAGCTGATCAGTCTTTGGACTTTTCTGGATTGGACTTTATCACCATTGAGGCTAGGTGGTAGCCAAAAAAACTACTTCTAGATATTCTGAATTTGTACTTGAGCATATTGAGCCTCAAATTAAATTTTTTATGTGTTTCTAAAGTTTCTCTTAGAAATTTTATGAGTTGCTCAGGCATTTTATATTCTTACCAGCACATCATCCACATCACCTCAATATTTTTTTCCTTGTGTTTTGTAAAGATTACATCCATCATATGCTGACAAGTACCGTCAACAATTTTTAGCCTGAAGGTTATTACATTTTAAAAATACATCCCTCACTATTGATGAATAAGATTTTCTTCATGTCAGTCTGGTGCATTTTGATCCAATGGTAGCTGAAGAAAGCATCGAGGAATCTTATCACGGAATGGTCAATCGCTACATCCAGGAGCGTGTCGATATGAGACAAGGGGTAGTTGTCCATCAGACAGATGGTGTTTAGGTTCGTGAAGTCCACACACATATTTCATTTCTCATTTGACTTTTGCGGCATGACATCCTTTGAGAGCCATGTCAGGTACTAGACCTCACAGATACAGTTGGCCTTCAGTAGCTTATGAACCTCATTCTAGATCAGCTCAACCAGAGTAATGGCTGATGATCTCATCTTTTACATCAAAGATCACTTTGTTGCATTGACATTTTAGTGTTGGCACATGACATCAATTGGTATCTCTGGCATCTCGATAATAGATTGGACAAAATCATCTTGGTAGTTCTGAAGAGTATCAATTATCACATCTTTACACACTACATAACATCTTCACTTATAAAAAAAGTTACAGGTCTCACCCTCAATCACCAACATCTAATGGATGATCATGTCGGTATCAAGGAACCCTTCTAAGACATTGTCAAGCTCAAGCGACTTCTACTCCATGCTTCTAACCATATGAAGGTAATAAGTGTGTAACAAAAAGAGCTTACCTAAGATAATGATCACCTCTACTTCACTAAAAAACTTCACCCTACATGATAAGTTGAGGTTATGGCTTTCAAAGAGTTAAGCAGAGGATGTTCGGAGATAGTTTTATAAGTGGGTGGTAAATTGACCACTAGGTAGTCCAACTTATTGGTGAATTGTTTATTTTTATCTCCCTAAATAAATAACTGAGAGATAATTTCTATCTCCTCTTTTTCTTTTATCAGAAAAACATAGAACAGTCCTACCACCATAGATAGTCAATCATTGCTGAGACCTATTTTATGAGCACTAACTTAAAAGAGATTTTCACAAGGATATTTGTGTTGATGAGGATGCTACCAATAGGGTAGATGTCTATCAACACGGTGATGATGATGGAATCATTATTGAAATTATCCTTAGAGGCAGATCATTATTGATGAAGGTGATAGAGGGATGTGAATTATATTTAGGAACAAGGGTGGCTACAAATAGTTTGCCAACTTAAGCCTTTTTAGTTTGGCCCAATAGGATGAGTGTCCAACTTCTCCAAGGATTGAAGGAACTATGTTAGCAAAGTGGATTGGGTGGGCGTGTACTTACGCATCTAATATTTATTTTACAAGAGTTTTTCCTTATTGTCAGGTTGTTTCTTGATTTTCTTGACTTTGATAACCTTTTTAATCAAGTCTTAGAGGAGTCAAATTCTTTCATATCGTGCCCATAGTTCTGATGGTAGGAATTATCCTTCATAAAGCTCCATAGGTAAGCTCCAATTTTCATTGGGGACGCGCTCTTGATATTAGCTTCATTTTGAATAACTCCACTATCACGACCATTAAATCACTTAAAGGACTTATCTTGGTAAAATAATGGTTAAGTAGCTAGTGCACATTATACCGGGCCACCAGTAGTCGAGATAGCAGATGTAACTCCCTCATTGGCATGTTTTATTGATCATGTGATCTTGAGGTAGTCGACTACATAGTGAGGGCAGGCTGAAGGACATGAATCATGCTTCAGAGTCCACAAATCTCCTTAGGGCCCTCTTCAGTGGGTAATATAAGGAGGACACTACTCTGAAATAAATAAGATTGAAGTTTTACTCCTCGGTCAATATGTGATTATTGGCTAGTTTATATAACTTATCCAACATATTTGGTCAATGCATATTCAAAACATTCACAAAGGGATTCAGCCCTTAAACGAGGGTAGCATGAGCTATTGTCAGTTGTAGTTCCCACATTTCCAATATCCTATTTTAGAGAATGTGATGAACAAGAAAAGGCTATCATTATCTCTCTATCAGATCTGTGAGAGGGCCTGTGACTTTTCTTAGGCTCTTAGGCTCTCATAAAGTGTGCCACCAAAATTCACAAGAAATTAAGGAAATGATGTCATTGTGTTTAAGAGTACTGCATTGATCCATTTGAGGACAGACTACCTCAAAATGGTAAAGAAGAGATATCATTTCAGAGCATTGGTGATCCTCAACAAACTTATAGGTGACTCAAATAAGGCTATGTGGTTGGTCACATCTGTCCTCCCCATGTGGAATTCTACTGTTGGGAATTTGAACCTCTCAATGAGCTTAGTCATAGAGATTTATTGAGAGAACACATTATCATGCTATCATAGTGACTTAGTATGCTGAAACTTATGTCAATCAATCGGTGTTAAACTAGCAGTATCGAGATACTAATAGCCTCACTCTCTTTCTGTGAATGAGGGGACTCTTCAAGTGTTGGGCACCTATCCTTGATCTCATGCGTGATGCTCTATTTTTCAAAACAACGTGTCTCAAATAACATCCAACATTTAATCCATTAACTCTGTATTTGTCAATTCAGAAACTCTTCGGTGTGCACCATGTTGTTGGCGTCTCTGCTATGAGATTCTTCGTTTTGGGTTGCTTCTCATCTTATATATAGAATGATACAGGCTCAACATACCTTTTATCGTGTTGAAACTTGATATGTTTATAAATTACACCCAAGGAATAGATCATAAGTAAGGGGAGAGTGAGATAGAGAGAGGAGTGAATAATATAATGTCGTATCAATCATTTCTTATTCATAAAGTGATCTCATTAATTATAAGAGAGTGGCTATAATGTCAAGTTGTTACATGTACTTATTCAAGCTTTAAAGAGTGTTGTATAAGATATTCTTGTTATTTTGCATGTATGAACTTATCACCCTACTATTCTCTGGCTCAATCAGCTGAACTTAATTAGCTTGGGGTTGACAGAGCCGGTTTAGTCGGCTTAGCATGTTTGGCATTGTCAGTTAGCTAATATAATCTGGTTGTCAATATGTGATAATTAATTGGGGGACTTCTGGACGTCCAAGTATGATTTAAGATGCTGAGGGATTGGGTCTTCCCTCGGTCTGCTTATTCATAGTGGTTGCCTCGAATGCCTCTTTGTCTCATTTCTAACCGAACTATTTGAACTCAAATCATTTGGTTGTCTTTTTGTCCTCATCATGGCTTGGATTGCTTTTGCTTTATTGTGTTTGGCCCTAACAGCTACACTAGCTCAGATAAGTGTGCCTCACATTTCTGCCGCTAGGCCTTTTTTAGTTGTATTTTTCTCCTCTAAACCATTAGACCTCCTTAGAATCAGGGTTGTACATTTTTATGTACATTGTCAATGGTTGTAGGCAAATAGGGAGGCAGGAGAACTCTTTTTCCCCCCCCTAGGATGTGATGACCTGCTTATAGCTTTTTGGAGAATTATATTTTGGTATTTTTTGTGTGTAACTTCCCTAACCGTCTGATTGGGCGGTCCATATTGGGCCCTCTTGTTTAAGGGTGGATTCTATAAATTTTGGTTCCTTATTGACCTTGGAATTTTGTGATCTTAGACTCGTTCGATTCCAATTGTGGAGACGCTTGATTCGGCTATAAATATGGCAAACTCACTGTTCGTTTGATCATTTAATTGATGATTCAAAGCAATCAATTATGCTTTAACCGCTTCATTTAGGCCTGATTGGACCCGGATTGAGCCAATTATGATATTATGGGGTTATTATTATTGTTACGTACAATTTGACTATTAACTTGTTAAAATCAAGGCCCGAATAATCTTAAAATTGAATTTGAAAAAATTATTATTAAAAATATATTAAGATTCATGTTTGAGGATAAAAATTTACCAGCCACACATCAATATTATTTTTCTCTGAATAGACCTAATTTTGTGTGCTTGGCTACTAACGCAAAAATAATTTTCCAGATTTGATCTTATTCAACAATTATGAAAACAAAAAAGTAAGAAAAAAAAAAAGGTTTATCTGAACAAACACCAACTTCTCATTATTTCCTGGAAGAAAACACACTGATCACAATCTCAATCAAAGTCGTCAGTCTAATTAGGATAAAGCATCCAAGTTAGCAGGCTTCTGTAGACTTGCTTCTATTATTCCTTTGAAAATTTGAACTTTACGCAACGTTCTCATAAAGCAGCTTAAAATACTTTATAAAGAGATAAGAGTTGACTCTTAGCATGACAAAATACAATTACATGTTTGTCTATCAACTAATAATTAAAGTTGAATAGTAGGCCAGCATGTGTTTGAAAACTCTAACACGATGGCTTTGGCTCGATTTGTTTTTTCGTNAAGTTGAATAGTAGGCCAGCATGTGTTTGGAAACTCTAACACGATGGCTTTGGCTCGATTTGTTTTTTCGTTAAAATTTCAACAGTTTTCTGCACTGCTTGATCTCGATACTTGAAGAAGAGCTATTAGTAGCGTTGAATTTTCTGTGGTTATTTAATTATTTGAAGGATCTTTCTCTTCCTTCCATTTTTTATTGTACTTCTTGCATCGAAGTTGTTAAGAAAATAAAAATACCACTTTAATGCGCTTCAATGAATCGGTTTCAATGAATAGGATATTGATACTTGATGTTGTTAATCTTAGCGTATTTTTTTCATTTCGCATTATGAATTCTCTCTCTATGTGTAGACTTTATTTTTAATGGGAAGTTTACATACACATCATTTAACATATTTATATTTATAAATAATCATTCAAGATATTAATGTATTTATATATGTCACGATCAATTTACGAGAATTTGATAAAAATGAAAAATATAAATTGAGATTTTACCATAAATTTTGATATTTGTGTGAGAATTTGAAAAATGGATGATTTGTAAATAGTAAGCTTCGGATGATTTGTATCTAATTGCTCCTTTTTTTTTTTTTTTGTTCTTGCTACATTATAACATTTATATATTAATTCTATCCATTCAGTTCTATTTGTTTGATAAACAAATTAAGATGCCTGCCGGCTAAGATGATTTGAAAAACCAAAATTTTTGATATTTTATACGCTCGGCTTGAACAAATGTCACAATTTTGATAAACTTGTATACGTAAGCAAGTGAATCTGATGAAAGGATGTGGGAAGGTAATTCAAGTATGTCAAAATTTATTGGTTTTTTTTATTTAATAATTGAAAGTAAAATATAATGTACAAAGAATATTTTAGAGTTATATGGCAAAGAAAATATAGGTGATCTGCTTTTTTATTTAATATAAAGTAATATAAAATTTTGGAAAATTATATACATGGCACCCAATTCTTATGGATTTACCTATCTCACACCCTAAAGATTTTTTTTAAACACATAGCATTTGACCTATGGATGAAAAGATAAATTTGACTATTAAAGTGTGATAATAAGTGTTATTTTTCATATGATGTTTGTAATTATGAAATTTTGGTGAAAGNCGGATGATTTGTATCTAATTGCTCCTTTTTTTTTTTTTTTGTTCTTGCTACATTATAACATTTATATATTAAATCTATCCATTCAGTTCTATTTGTTTGATAAACCAACTAAAGATGCCTGCCGGCTAAAAAGATTTGAAAAACCAAAATTTTTGATATTTTATACGCTCAGCTTGAACAAATGTCACAATTTTGATAAGCTTGTATGCGTGTATGCGTAGGCAAGTGAATCTGATAAAAGGATGCGGGAAGGTAATTCAAGTATGTCAAAATTTTTATGGCTTTTTGATTTTATAATTGAAAGTAAAATATATTGTACAAAGAATATTTTAGAGTTATATGGCAAAGAAAATATAGGAGATCTACTTTTTTATTTAATATAAAGTAATATAAAATTTGGGAAAATTATATACATGGCACCCAATTCTTATGGATTTACCTATCTCACACCCCAAAGATTTTTTTTAAACACATAGCATTTGACCTATGGATGAAAAGATAAATATGACTATTAAAATGGGATAATAAGTGTTATTTTTCATATGATGTTTGTAATTATGAAATTTTGGTGAAAGATAAAAAAATATAAATGTTTTGGGTGCTATGTATGTAAAGCACCATGAAATTAATGTAGCACTCTATAACAATTTGACGAGTGGTGATTGAGTGGTGGTTAAACCGTAGGTTTGGAGGAGGACAAGGGGTATAGTCGTCATTAGTGGTGGCTAGCAAATGATAGTGACATGTGGTGCAACTTATATTNGATTGAGTGGTGGTTAAACCGTAGGTTTGGAGGAGGACAAGGGGTATAGTCGTCATTAGTGGTGGCTAGCAACTGATAGTGACATGTGGTGCAACTTATATTATTTTTTAAAAAAAGTTAACATTCAAAAGAATCAAGTTTAATAAAGAGTAAATTATAAATTCACTACAACTTTACATTGTGCTTAATTTCATCTAATGAGATGTTAAAAATTGAAAAAAAATTTCAATATGTTTAAATTACCCTCAAATTCAAGCAATCAAACAACTCATTAGTTTATCAAATTAACTGGATGTGTTTACATCAACAATATGTTCGTACGAATCTCAAGGAAATTCAATGGACCTCTCTAAAATGATACCAATAAACTATATAGGGATAGTCAAAATAAGAAGCATCCTCCCCTTCTATCAGAATCATTAGCTGACCGAACGAAAGCTCAACCAAACAAATGAAAAAGAAGCACCATATCCAAAGGGCAGGCAACTACAACTAGCTCCCTCGAATGATTTTTGGATTCTTCATAGAGATGTACAAAGGGCACGCTAATATTTTTTTCAATCATCTCAAAAGGCTTCTTGTCTGAGTAGACATGTCCGTCAGATTAAGGTGATATACCCTCTACCTTATGGCCCAAGTTCACCCTAACGATTAGTGGGCCTCTACCATGGATTCTTCCAAGGAGGCTGACTAAAGCACATTTAGTCGACCTAAGTCGCTTTAGCCGACTGAATGATTGTCAGACAACCGAAATGACAAGACTAGTAGGTCAATAAGTGCTTTTCTTTTGGCAGTTACAAATATAGAACAGTGCTAACGCCAGTTATGGATCCCAGAGTCAGTTGAAAATATGAAGAGGTGCATTAATTACTTGTAAAAATCTTATTAAAATAGGGATAAATACGTAACTTAATAAGCACCCCTTATGATGTATTAATAGGGGGTCATTTCTTCAATAAGAGACTACTGAACTTGTTCTCCTAGAACTTGTGTTATTGTGCACTAGACTTCTCTCTTTCACCTCTCAGTTCCTCACATCCATCCAATATTGCACTCCTAGGGTGTGATCTGTTTGTTATTTTTGGATTTAACATCCTCAAAGGAGTGGTGAGGGTGGAACCTTCCCATTAATAAAAAGAGGAGAAAGCCACAGTGAAAGAACCTACTTTGGAGAAACCTCAAGCATGGAGTCCATCAAAAAATTTATGGAATAAAAAATTCAAAAACTCCAAAATTAAAGAGCGAGGCAAATGACATAACTGACATGCACTGTGACTGACCCACAATTACGTAATTATTTAAGTTTAGAATTATGACCAAAAGCTTGACCCAATTTATATTCAGCGCTAGTGTGCAAAATTAAATAGTATATAAAGATGGTAAAAATGATTTACACACTAGGGTACTATGCAAGTATACGTATCGTTTCAAGTAATATAGAATTTTCTTTAAAAATCTCAGTATTGATCTCACAGAAATAGGCAAAACTCTTATAAAACTGACTTTAATAAAACCTTCTTTTAATTGTACTAAACTTATATAAGAAATTAGTGCAAGTTTTTGTGTAATATCTAATCTCGTAGAATACAAAGGAATGCTAAGTATGCTAAGTAAATTCAAAATGTAAATGAAGGACAATCTAAAATGGTTTTAAAATGTAAAGTTACTACTACTCTAAACTAACAATGTAAGAAGAGTTCAAATTTGTATAAAACATCCTTCCCCTTGAAATAAGTTTATAGTTAGTCTAGGAAAATAATTTTAAATATAATAAGTTACTGTGCCAAATAGAAGAAATTTGATACTTTACCCTCTCTCAAGTGTATAAAAATATTAGCTAATCCAGAGTTTAGTCCATAAACCTCTTGTTAAGATGAGAATATACTAGCTCTCACTCTAGAGCTCTCATTTCCCTTTATCTGAGGGCTAACATCCCAGTTTAGTTTCCAAATATATAGACTAAATTGGGGATTTTATTCTGTCACCCTAATATCTTCAATTCTATGCCCATCAAAACTAATTTCTCTAATTATTTGCACTTAACCTCATGGACTACATTCTCATTCACAAGGATAAATGTGACTCTTACTTTGTTATATAATAGCTAATTTCAGATCACTATGTTTTACAACAAATTTTAACAAATTAATTGGCTAGATCTATAAGTAAATTAAGCATAGAGTTTGAATCATCACATTTTATGGAATTTAAAAAGCACTTTTACTAATCTACGATCCTACACATAATTATTCCTCATTGCATGGAGAAAAACAAAGGAAATTACTCAGATCTCATGGGGAAGAAACAACAACACATGGATTTATATATAAATAAAAGTTTACAAGATAAGACTAAGTAAAAATAAACAAAGTACACAACTTATTTTTAAACTCCTTTCCAAGCAATCTTTCTAGTTCCTTTGAATAACTTACTTTCCTTAAAATTCCACTCCAAACTTACTTAAAACTGTAGTGAAGAAGATATCTCTCACATCTCCTCATCTCCTCCAAGTCCAAGCAAGCCTCCAAAACTTTCTCCTCTTTTGAAAGAATCCACTTCTCTACAAAAGACTCCCTTTTCCTCCTCCAAAAGTCTCTCTTTTGAATCTCTAGACGTCTCTTTAAAAAGAGCTCTCAAAATCCCCATGATTTTCTTCAAACACCTCTTTAAAATTCGTCCAAATTCAATGTATCTTCTAGATAACCGCTTCTGGCGCCTAGGCGCCAGATCAACATTGGCCTTTTTGCTTCATTTGACTCCATATTGCTTCATTTTTGTTCATTTTTCCCCTTTCAGTGTACATAAAATCAAAAACATCAAAAATACCTTTCATTAAAGCATAATATCATTAAAAATAGGCATTAAATGTGCAAATAAAAGTAACATATGTTAAACATGTCAAAATCCCTTAAACTTAAACGTTACTTGTCCTCAAGTAACTTTTTTCTTCTGAAAAATAAAATATTTTACTATGTGGTAATGGGTTTCATTAAAGACGTCTATTGTTTTGTCCTATAAATGTGGTAGTCATAACGTTACAAAAATCTTAATAATTCATGCTAGTAATAAGCCATAAGAATTTTTCGTAATCAATTCTAGGAATTTTAATTTTTCTATTCATTTCAAAAATTAATATTAGTTTGAAAAACATGGGAATCATAGAAAAATAATATATAGAATTTTAGAGAACTCCACTAGTAAAGGTAAACTAATACTGTTAAGAAAATAAAAGCTCAGAACTGTAACAAAGGCTCTTTCTTTAAAATGATTCATGTGAAGCCAATTTTTTATTAGGCATTTCCCCATGCTTCTCCTTACATTCAGATGTAATTTTCTTTTTATTTTCCTTTCTTTTTTCTTTTTCTTTTCTTTTCTTTACTTTCGGGATCATTTTCAATCCTTTCATTTTTTTTCTCAGTGTGGATTACTATATTTGGATCAACCTTTAATGATTTTGAACTTCACTGTCATCCTCTTAAAGTTAAATACTCATCACATTTCTATACTTTGATAATTTGTACCAGTTTTCAAAAATTACTTTTCATAGTCTCAATTCTTTAATGTAGAGATCTAAGACCCTCAATTTTTCAAAAATATAATTTTTATTTTACTTTAAATAATAAAATCACATCCTCATTCACTTTTATTTAATATCTCAACTCTTATAAAAAACCTTTATCACCAAAAGTTTACTTAAGTCTACCACAACATCCATAGAATCAAAAAATACAATTCTCTAAAACCAACACCACATACCCCATATTACTTTTTAAATGATCTTTTTTTAATATAGTATCTTAAGGAAAAATAAAGTTATGTTTTTCAAAAGTTTTCTCCTTCACCCAATTTTTTTCTTAATAGGTTAAAATATTTATAACTGAAAATATAGAAGCAGGAAGAAAATTTTTAAAAATGATTTTTATAAAAAGGGTTTAACATGAAACTATGACGTATTGGAAGTAGGTATACAACAATAGTATAGTTTAATTAACATGTATAAAATATAAAGAAATTGTGAAGTACAAAACTACTTAAACATAACAACATGCATAATAATGGTAGCATTAGTAGAACAATCAGTAGTGCAGTAACAAAGACAATAAGCAATATAAACGACAAACAATAATAAATCCAAATTGCAACAAATCCCCAACAAAAATTTCTACGCTAAATAGTTCAGAACATCTATCACAATAAACAAAACAAAGATACTAGTCCTCATCATCATCACCTTCTGTCTCCTCATCAGTCTCCTCCACCTCTTCAATATAGTCCTCTGGGTGATAGTCTTTAAATGGATGACTTGGTGGAAACTGAACATCATAATTTCTTTGTAGAAAACTTAACTGAGATGTATTAAAACTTGTATCATAGTCATGTTTGAGTTTCAAGTATCCCTAGACATGATCAACCTTAAAATTAATATCAGTCACTTTGCCTTGAGGATATGCTATGTTATGTGACAAAGCCTGATAATCACTGTGAAGATCTTCTAGAGTGTCTTTAAATTGAACAACATTTGGTTTGGAGGTAGAGGTAGAAGTAATATCTGAACTTCCTCTCCTAAATCTCATTTCAGCATGCAATTCATATATGTGAACATTGGTTTTGTTAATTGGTTTAAGATGTTGTATTTATTCTTCTCAATGCTCATATTCTACCCCTGATTGCTTACATAAAGTAAAAATTAAGGCTGGGAAACCAAATCCACCTCTAGTTCCACCTCTAAAGAAATATTATGATAAATTATAGATCAAATATTTATATTCTTTTTTTGTTGAATACAGAAATTCAAGGATGCTCTCTCCTTGGTCACCTCACTAAGATGATTAAAAGGAAGAAGTTGTTGAGAAATATAGTAGTGTCATGCCTTAGAGGGTGCATTTAACATTGAGGCGGGGAAGTTTACCTTATGATTATTCTTAATTTTCCAAACTTCTCTTACATCAGTCAGAAATTCAATCACCTCATCCAATTGTGATTCAGTAAGCTCAAATGAAGAATACTCATAGTTTAGAACAATAGGAAATTAGTACAGAGCATTGATGAGCTCAAGAGTAACTTCCACTCTTCTTCCTAGAACATAAACTTGATCATCAGAGGCTTCAAGAAAATTGGCGTAAAACTCCATGACAATAGAAATTACTGCTACCATAGGGAAGTAATAAAAACTTTCCCAATGTTGGGTTATAATTAAACTTTCAACCGCTCCATCGAGACTGAAGAAAGCCCTCTCCCAAATCAACTTTCTATAAGCATGAAGATTACTGAATCTATACTGAACCTTAATATTGGCAAACTTCTTAGAATCAAACTCAAGTTTTCCTTTTTCTCTCTTAGTTTTAGGAGTCATAATCTATAAAAATTCCACATAAATTCTAAACAATATTCTTAAACTCCCAAAAATATTTTTCTAAGGTAAGAAAATTTCTACCATGGATTCATTACCCTTTTTTGATGATGTAGATTTGTTAAGGAGAAGCAAGTGGATATCTCTTTATCGCGCATTTATGCATTATTTTTGTTGGGAGATGTTTTAGGAAGTTATTACTTTAGCTTTTTCCATTTGGATTCTGATTTAGATTAAATCATTAGATTCCTAACTAATTAGGATGTGACTTAGAAGGTGAGGAATGACCACAAGGTCAACTTTTCTTCATCTAAACTAAATGCACCTTCTAAGGCTTGATATTTCTTCATTGCAGCTAAGCTCCTCCCTTCCTCCAATCTTAGTGAGGTGATGCAAGAGAGAGCTTCTCTCAACTATTATATCCAAACCATGAAATCTATAAATATAGGTGCCCTGATATACTTATCCATCATCGATGCTATAAATGGAGGATCTACTTTAGGGTTAGGATCTACTTTAGGGTTAAGACACACGTCTACCATTTTTTCCCTTTGCCAGCATTTTGGATTTCATTTTAAGGGGTGGGAGGAACTGCTACATCCACTCAAGCCAATCAATAAAGCTAATGTAAATTTGTATAGCAAGCATGTTATCTTTGGACACGGAGGAATTTTCAAAAAGTTGATACCATTCTAGGTTCAAGTGCACTTGTACCTTAGGGTTTCATGCTAGTATATGTGATGCATCAGTAAAATTGAATTTATGAGTTCAAAATATCAATCCCACAAGGAGAGAGGCAGTTCAAGTTTTAAGGAAAATTCTAGCTTAATAAAATGAGTCATAGCCTAGAAGTAAAGTTGGTTTTAAGTGTTGCTAACTAATTCTACAGAATTACTACCTACAATTTAAGTTTTACGCCTACATAAATCCTACTAATTATATTTAAAGTGGTGAAAATTAAGATTTAAGAACTACCCTCCCTTGCAATGATATGTGTAGTGTATAGGAAAACTAATACTTCAGATTATGATTATGGTTAGTGACAAATAGGAGCAACTTTCTACTTTACCCTCTTTTGAGTGCATAAGGAAGCTTGGTGGAATTGGTTTTAATTTTTTAAACCCCAATTTGAACTCATCAAAGACTATTTTTTCTATCTATTAGCATCTCCCTATAGTTTAATTTAGCTTCATAACCTATAGTTCAATGTGAATATTTTAATCGTTCTTCAATAGCTCTCCCGAGTCATTATGGATCATAACACGTGTTAATTAATCATTTGGCCAGAATGAAAAGAAAATAAAGTATAGAAGAATACTCATCAAATTGAAGATGGAAAATCAATTTTAAAAGCATTCTATAATTCATATACAACTAACATAAACATTACCAGAGAAAGGAGAAAAGACTACTCACTAAGTATGGAAAACACACCACAAAACATCATTAACATAAAGCAAATCCACTAGGTAATTGCGTTACAAAAGTGCAATGTAAGAAAAGCACAACATTTAGCTCTTCCTCTTTATAATGCTCTAAAAATGTTCTCCTGGGTTTTCCCAAATCCTTACTTCAGTGCTAATGTAATCTTCTTACAGTAAATCTTTCGACAATGTTAAGTATATCCCATTACAAATTTCTCTCCAACATCTCTTCAATATCCTTAAGAAAGTGGAAAATAAAAATCCCTAACTCTACAGTATGACTCCTCTGCCTCCTTGAACTTCCCAATGCTTCAATTAATTCAGAAGAACTCTCTCAAGCTACCTACGATGCCCCCTTAACTCTGAAGGTCATGCTGAAATAACTGCTGAAATTTGATCCACCCTAGAGATTATCACAATAATGTAAGTCCCCGATAATGGCACCAAAAACTTGATTTGCTCCCTAGTAACATGTTTGAGTTTATAAAATTAGGAGTTCTTGCACATTTTGGTTTCGCATGCAAGTATATTTATCATTTTAGCAATATTGAGCTCATATAGTCTGGATTGTCAATCCCACAGAGAGTAGCATAATGAATCCTTTAAGAGAAGTTCTAGTCTACTGATTGTAGGTCTTAGTTTTGAATTTTTATTATGTGAAAATTTTACCAACTACTCCTACACCACTTAAATTAATTCTAAAGTTAAAACCTACCTAACTTGATTGTATTAGTGATTATCAAGATATAAAGGTTACCCCTCTCTTGTGATGATACAAATGATTGTGTAGGAATCAATACTTAAAATTTCAAATGTGACTAATGACAAATAAAAGCAATTATCTTTTTTACACTCTTCTGCGTGCATAAACAGATTTGGTTAAACTGTTTTTAATACCTTAAATGTCAATTTGGCCTTTTCCCATATATATTTTCACTGCCTATAGTTTACATTCAACATACCTTCTACATCTCTGTTTGAAAAATAAAGTAAGCTTTTAAAATACTCATCACATTAATGCTTAAAGATCAATTTTATAAGCATCCCAACATCCTACACAACCAATATATTCATCACAAGAGAAAGGTAAGAAAGATCCACTCACAATGCATAAAATAAAACATCATAAATCATCATCTTATAACAAAGTAAGTCCACTAGTATTGTGTTTACAAATAGTACAAGATAATATAGAACACATTACTTAGCTTTTTACCTAAGAAAAATGCTAAAAATTCCTCCCCAAAAGATCTTCAAGTGCTCTCTACAATGCTGAGCATATCCCCTTATAGATTTTTCCCTAATCCTTCTCCAATCTCTCTAAGAAAGTGAAAAATACAAAACTTTAACTCTACACTATGACTCTTTTGTGTACTTAGACTTCCCAAGGCATTAGAATGTTTAGGAGGCCTCTCTTGAACTGCCTACAATATCACTTTAACTCCCAAAGTCATGCTAAAATAACTGCAAAAACTGCCCAGGCAGTTTTTAGCACCTTAGAACCACTAGGATGGAGCTTAGACGCCGTCCTCTTGATTTGCCTAGGTATGTTTTGGCGCCTAGGCGCCCAGTAAGTTTTTGCTTCGTTTCACCTTACTTTGCTTCATTTCAGCTCTGTTTTGCTCCATGTGTCCAATCTGTTATACATATAAGAAAAACACAAAAATACATTTCCTAAAAGTGCAATTTCATCCATAAATAGTTGCAAAATATAAAAGAAATTAAGCATGCTTTAGGATACTTCTAAATCCTCAAAACTTAAACGTTTTTTGTCCTCAAGTAACACTATAAGTTTAAAAAATAAGTTCATTGAGTTAAGGAAATGGGTTTCATTAAATTTTTCCACCATTTTGCCTCAGGAATGTCATAGTGTAACTTGAAAAAATTTCAGTAAATCAGACTAAAACTAGGGGTATAATAAACCTTCTATTCAATTTCAAATCTTGATTTTTTATCTACTTCAAAAATCTTTGATATTTGTCAAACATAAGATCCTTAGAAAGTATATCAATGCAAATTAAAACTAAACATTTGACTGTGGTGAGACATAAAACATTTAAATTTAAAATTTCAAAAATCTATTGGCATTAAGTGTTTGGACATTATACGTACCATGCATACCTACACAGGTTGATTTATAATTAAGCTGTAAGTCCTAAAAATAAACAACAATCTACTTTGTATTGCATCATCGAGACCGTTAATGCATCATTTTGGACGTAATTAGGTGGTTTCGATTGCAACCCTTTCTAGGCAGGGTTGTAAGTCCATTGCATTGCATGTTTTCCCTTCTTTTAGATTAGGGTTCAGAAGTTTCACTTCTCTT
>JXCR01108277.1:0-13606 GCA_002079205.1 Phalaenopsis hybrid cultivar | reverse complement strand
GGTGGTGGAATGAAAATGGATTATGAAGAATAACAAAAAGGAACGTGAAGGAGTGAAGGAGTCTAGGAGTCTGTTTACTCATGAATTTTGGCCCCAAATAGATCCTAGGGTTGATTCTCCAAGAGGTGCCTCCAAAATCTGTTTAAAAATTGTCCAAATACGTTGAATTGTCTAGAGATAGAGGCTGAACCAACATTGGCGCCAGTGTCCCGCAATTTAATTCGCTGCTCTTTTTTTAAAAGCACTGTTGGCGCTCTTCTGGCACCGTCGACGCTGAGTAAAATACTCAGTTTGTTCTGTTATTATGCGCGATCGGTGCTGAGTCTTTCTTCAAAAACGTCATTTTGACTCCAAATTCCATCCTTTTTGCTTCCTTTTTGCTTTAAGTCCTAAAAATCAACAACCTGCAAGAAAACACCAAAATACCTTCTATTAAAGTGCAATACTACAAAAAATAAGTATAAAATATGGGTCTAAAAATGCATATATTTTCGGTTTATCAACCTCCAAATTCAAAATCATGATATTTCTGAAAAATTTACTGAATTACTTTATAAGGCACACATCANTATGTTCTCTTTTTAATTTTCTAATTTTTCTAACAGTTCGTTCTAATTTTGAATCGTATGGTATAAGATTTTAAGGTCCAAATTTGCGAATACAATTTAAAATTAGTACTCAGTAATAAAAATAAAAATAAAAATAAAAATATATAAATTGATAGATAAGTTGCAATTTAAGTAAAAACTTTTTAATAATTCTAATATGTCCGTTACTCTTAAAATTCTCCCTGGCAACGGCGCCAAAAACTTGACCGACCTTTTTCTTTTTTGTAAATCGACAATTACAAGAATTTGATGATGCTACTAAAAGATTTAAATTCTAGCAACGGTGTCAAAGTCTTGACTGTGACTTTATATATATGTGTTTGATTTAATAAAGATGTATAGATATAATATTCAATAATGTCAAAGTCAAATTTTTCAACGCAAGTATATGTATCGCTCAAGTAATATAGGGCTCTAATAGAGTCCTAGTTATCGATCCCACAGGGAGAAATAGAGTACTATGGAGTAAGGCTTCATAAAAAGTAATACTTTAACTACAACGACGACGTTCAATTTGCTTATCTGTTACTAATAGGCAATTGAAATAAGTAGATAATTTGGATAACAAATAAATAACTAATGATAGAAAGTAGGGTTTTATTTGTTACATTCAATATATAAGAAAGCATCTTTCTCCTTGTCAAGAAATTATAGTGAATGGATAAAATGAATTAGTTCAATTTTTATTGTGCCAAATAAGAGCATACCTATTCTTTACCCTTTGGTCCAGGCATAAAGAACATTGATTAATCCTATGCTTGGTTACTGATTATGCAGCTAGGCTGGGAGGATACCGGCTCTCACTTCGGAGCTCCCACGTTCCCCTCACCTGAGGGCTAACATCTACACGTCAGCACCCAAACGATAGGATCAAATTGGGAATTTTAGTCCGTCACTCTAAAATCTCCAATTCTACGCCCCATAGTAATATTTCCCTATTTATTTGCACCCAACTTCCAAGGGCTTTGACCTCCCTGAATCTTGGATATAATCTTCACTTTAATTGTAAAACTCAACATATTTTAACAAATCAATTGGCCAGATTGAAAGTAAATTAAGATTGAAGTGAAAAGATCATCACAATTTCTTAAACATTTTCATGGCTTCACCAATTTAAATCACCATTTCACAAATCTCGAGATAAGGAGAAAGACAGAGAAAACTACTCAGAACTCATGAGGAAAGCACAATAAAACTCAGAATTCATATATAAAATCAAAGTCATACAAACTATAACAAGTAAATAACTTATTTCTAAATTTCTCCCCAAGAACACTCCTTGAAGTTCCTCTGAATCTCTTCCTTTCTTTACAACAGACGGAATTCCTCTTTGAAGTAGAAAGGAGGAAGAAATCTCTCACTTTCCCTCCACTCTTACAATTTCTCAAAGAATTCCTCAGAGTTACACACTCTAGCAAGCTCTCTACACACTAATCAAACCTATCTAACCTTTAGGACTCCTCTATCTTCGGCCAAAATCTTCTCTTTAAAGATGTGGATGAGTTTTTCCAAGAGTTGCTTATGCACTCGTCCAAAATCCGGCCTTATCCATTGCACAAGTACACATAACCGTTGATCCAGCCGTCGGCAGCCTCGATGGCGCCGTCGGCGGCCTTCTAGAGATTTTGTCCTCCAGCCTCGGGAAAAGCTCGCCGTCGGCGGCGTCGATGGCGTCGTCGGCGCCCTAGTGCAATTCTCCACATTCTAGTCTTTTTTGCTCCAAATTTGCTCCTTTTTGCATATTTTTTTCTCCATTGACCTTATTTCATCTTTGCTCCTTTTTGCTCCAAATTCTCTCCTTTTTGCATCTTTTTGCCCAATAACCCTAATTCATCAATCCTACAACAAAACATCAAAAATACCTTTCTTTAAAGTGTAATATCATTAAAAATAGTATAAAATAGATCAAAATATCAAAAATATCTTTCTTTAAAGTGCAATATCATTAAAAACAGTATAAAAGAGGTACGAAAATCTCAACATCTTTTACTTTGGTCAGCAGGTTAAAAAAGAGTTTTAAAGATAAACTATTTTCATAAAAGGTATTTTTATTGGGATTATATTTCATATTTATTATTATATCTGTCATGTGTATTTTGTAATATTGAAAAATATTTACAAAATTTACACACTAAATCTACCTGCATTATTTTTTTGGCACCATTGCTGGGGAAGTAACATAAAATATTACTAAGTTATTTTATTTTATTCAAAAAATATAATTGTAGTTTAGTTTTGAACATTTTCTTATATAATTGTGTTTGCTTATTTTTAATTACTTGCTTTGTTTGTTTTTGAGTAGTGTAAGATCTGAAAAATTAGTACCTTATGATTCTGAGTTATAGGAAATTATTAGAAAAATTTGAAAACAACAAAAAGAAATAAATCGTTTTAGCAAAATGGCTTTCAATTTGAGTAATGCTTGAAATGAAAATGAACATCATCAGAGACCTTTAAGAGATTATGCTAATCCTACAGCAGAAAAAATTCATTTGAGCATACAGAACCCTGCTGTAGCTGCCAATTCATTTGAGCTTAAACTTGTTATTATCCAAATGGTACAGAAAATCAGTTTGGAGGAACACCAACTGAAGATCCTAATTTACACCTTGCTAGTTTTCTAGAATTGTGTGCTACATTTAAATATGATGGAATGTTGAATGATGCTGTTAGGCTTACACTTTTTCCTTTTTCACTAAAGGATAAAACTAAGATGTGGTTAAATTCATAAGCACTTGGATCTATCAGAACATGAGGAGATTTGTCCCAAAAAAATTTATCAAAATATTTCCCACCTTCAAAAACCGCTAAGCTTAGAAATGATATTGCTTCTTTTTGTCATTTAAAAGGGGAATCAATTTATGAAGCCTGAGAATGATTTAAAGAGCTTCTTAGAAAGTGTCCACACCATGTGTTGTCAGATTGGTTAATAATCCAAACTTTTTATAATGGGTTGGTTGTATCACATAGATCGATAATTGACGCTGCTGTTGTTGGATCATTAATGTCAAAACCATTCGATGAAACATATTCATTAATTGAAGAGATGGCTACCAATAATTTTCAATAGCCCTCTGAAGGGGTAAATCTAAAAAGAGTAGCTAGTTTTCATGATTATGATGTAAAATCTATGTTAGCTGCCTAAATAGCTTTATATCAAAGAAGATAGATCAATATGGAATGAATTATTCTCAGACAACACCTATGCTTGAGGAAATCTCATTGGGACAAACAATAGAATTTCAATCTTCTTATGAGACTTTAAATGCAATAAACAATCGTTCTAATAATCCTTATGTCAATTATTATAATCCTAGTGGGAAGAATCATCCAAACTTTAGTTGGAGTAACAATAATTCTAATGTTGCAAACCGCAACGGAGAAACAATACTGCGAACCCATTGAGAAACTCTAACAATAAAGGAAATCAAGCTTATAAACCTTATTACCCCCCAGGTTTTAATAATTTGTAGAGTAAGGAGAAAAAGGTATCAATTGAAGAATTGATATTGTAAATAGGAAGTCAATTACAAATTCAAGAAGCTGCAATTAGAAACATGGAAAATCATTTGGGATGTATTGCTACCACACTTAGCAAGAGACCTCCAAGAACATTGCCTAGTAATGTTGAAGTACCTAAAGATTAGTATAAAGAACAAATTAAAGTTATTCAACTAAGAAGTAGAAAATTATTAGAAAACACATTTGAACAAGAAATTGAAATAGTAAAAGATGGGGTAGAAATGAAAATTCTATTGAATATTTTCATTTTGAAGCAGAAAGTCCAATTAAATAATTGAAAATCTCTGTAGAAAGTCCACCACCTCCATTTCCTCAAAGATTGAAGCAGAAAATAGAGACAACAAATTTTCTAAATTTTTGGAGATTTTAAGGAAATTAACGATAAACTTTCCATTTGTTGAAGCTTTGGAACAAATATTAAGCTATATGAAGTTCATGAAGGATATACATAATTAGAAAATGAAGTTTGTAGATAATAAGACAGTTGCACTCAGCATAAGTGTTGCGGTATAATTCAGAAAAAGGTTTTTGAAAAACTTAATGATGCTGAAAGTTTTACAATTGCTTGTGCTATTGGTGAACAATTTTATGGAAAAACTTTATGTGATTTAGGAGTCAGTATTAATCTTATGTCGTTATCAATATTCAGAAGGTTGGGCATAGGAGATATTTCACCTACAACGGTAACTCTTCAGTTAGTTGATCATTTGATTGCCTATCCTAAAGGAGTTATAGAAGATGTTTTGGTGAAAGTAGATAAATTTATCTTTCATGTGGACTTTATTGTAATATATATGGAGGAAGATAAAGAAATTCCTATCATTTTAGGAAGACCATTCCCAGCCACTGAAAGAGCTTTGATACAACCTTTATGACGACTTCTGGAAAAAGAATTGACTTTAAACAAGATTGCCTTAAAGCCTTTGAATCCTTAAAGGAAAAATTGGTCATTGCTCCTATAATTATTTCACCTAATTGGGAGAAACCTTTTGAATTAATGTGTGATGCAAGTGATTATGCTATTGGAGCTGTTTTAGGGCGTAGATATGATAAGATTTTTAAAGTCATATACAATGCTAGTAAAACTCTTAATGATGCTCAGATTAATTACACCACCTCTGAAAGAGAGTTATTAGACATTGTGTTTGATTTTGATAAGTTTAGATCATATCTGATTGGAGATAAATGTTTTGTGCATACTGATCGTTCGGCTATTAAATATTTGATGAAAAAGAAGGATGCTAAATTAAGATTAATTAAATCAGTACTTCTGATGCAAGAGTTTGATTTAGTAATAGTCGATAGAAGAGGGACCTATCTAGGCTAGAACAGGAAGAAATACTTGATTTGGAAAAAGAAATTAATGAAAGTTTTCCTGATGAACAACTTTATGTTGTAAAAGGATGGGAAATATCTTGGTATGCTGATATTATAATTTATATTGTTAGTTGTATTTTATTATATGGACTCATAAAACAGCAGGAAAAGAAATTCATTCATGATGCAAAATCTTATTTTTGGGATGATCCTTATTTTTATAAACAATGTAAAGATTTAGTAATGAGATGATGTGTGCCTTATAAAGTAATTCAGTAAATTTTTCAGAAATATCATGATTTTGAATTTGGAGGTTGATAAACCGAAAATATATGCATTTTTAGACCCATATTTTATACTTATTTTTTGTAGTATTGCACTTTAATAGAAGGTATTTTGGTGTTTTCTTGCAGGTTGTTGATTTTTAGGACTTAAAGCAAAAAGGAAGCAAAAAGGATGGAATTTGGAGTCAAAATGACGTTTTTGAAGAAAGACTCAGCACCGATCGCGCATAATAACAGAACAAACTGAGTATTTTACTCAGCGTCGACGGTGCCAGAAGAGCGCCAACAGTGCTTTTAAAAAAAGAGCAGCGAATTAAATTGCGGGACACTGGCGCCAATGTTGGTTCAGCCTCTATCTCTAGACAATTCAACGTATTTGGACAATTTTTAAACAGATTTTGGAGGCACCTCTTGGAGAATCAACCCTAGGATCTATTTGGGGCCAAAATTCATGAGTAAACAGACTCCTAGACTCCTTCACTCCTTCACGTTCCTTTTTGTTATTCTTCATAATCCATTTTCATTCCACCACCACATTAGAGTCAATTAGTGAGTTTTTTTTTATAATTTAGAGTTATTGTGGTGAGATTAAGTGTGAAACTTTTTGTAAGAGTGTTGGAGAAGGAGAAAAGTGAGAGATATCTTCTTTCTGCATTTCTAAGGAAAGGCTACAAGGGATTTGCTTTGAGAAAGAGTTTCAGATAAGTGTTTTTTTATTTATTTGTGTTGTATGAACTTTCTTTTATATATGAAATTTGTGTTTTGTTGTATCATTCTCGTTGAAGTCTGAGAAGTTTCCTCTATCTTTCTCCATACTCTGAGATATGGTGAAATAAAGAGATAACATGGATGTGCTATTAAAATATAAAATAAATTATGATGATTTTTCAACTCCAAACTTAATTTACTTTTCTATTTGGCCAATTGAATTGTTAAAATGTGTTGTGAAACATATGATCCGGAAAATGGAGTATGAGTTCTACAATAGAGAGGATCACATTTGATTTCATGGAGGAGAAATTTGGTCATGGAATTAAGTGCAAATAAATAGGAAAATATTCTTTGTATTGGAGAATCTTTAGGGTGACAGACTAAAATTCCCAATTTGGCCTTAATGCTTAAAAACTAAAGCGAGAGTTAGCCTTCAGGTGAAGGGTAGTGGGAGCTCTGGAGTGGGATCCAGTATCCTCCTAGCCTAGCCACAAATTTAGGGACTAAACCTGGGATTATCCAATGATTTTTTATGTACTGTATGAGGGTAGAGAGTTAAAACTTTTTCTATTTGGCACAATACATATTATGTACATTTATCTCATCTCATTTCACCAAAACCTCATTATAGTGGGAATGATGCTTTTTCACATAAGAAATCTTCATTACATAAACATATATTTTTTTTTTGCTTAAGGAGATTCTAGTGTCTCCCTACATGTTAGACTAATGAGAAGGTTACAAAACCAAGATCAGCTAAATAACATGTTGATTCAATACAAGAATCAACAGTCCTCCCAAAATAAACAAAACAACAATTTGCCCTTTGGGGTAGCAATGTAAAGCTATAAAATAGCTTAAAGAAGCCCCCAAAAAATATAGGGGGAGCAACACTAGAAAAGAAGAGGAAAAGGAACATCAAATGAAGCAAAACTGTCTCCATTAATCTTGATTTGCAATTCTGAAATGTGGGACCTCTAGCATATCTCCCTGCAATAAAAAATGAAGGGTAGGGGGAGGGGTAACAGTAATTGAGAAATCCCTTGAGTTTTAACCTTGTTTTACAAGCCAATTGGTAGGCTGGTTCCCTTCCCTATATATGAAAGTGTAGATTACCTTGAGCTGTGAGGTTAGATATCTGTTTTTTTTATCCAATATGTAAAATGCTAAGGGACTTGCTCCTCATAGTTCAACATATTAATCACTGCTATAGAATCCACTTCTAATCATAAATTATACGAGCTAGTCATTTTGGCAATATTAAGGGCCCAATAGACAACAATTAGTTCTGTTTCAAGGACATCAACAACCATAACAGGAGTATAAAAGATCAGTAAGCATTTTCCAAGGTGATTTCCATAGACACCCGCCACACTTGCTCCTGATTCATTGAAGCTTCCATCTGTATTTATCTTAACAGTATTGTGTTCTGGAGGTTTCCAGTAAACCCTATAGACTTGAATAGGGTTAGGCTGTCCCAAAGAGTATGAGTTGGAAATATTAGAGAATCTTTTGAATTTTCTCATCTTGTGTACATAAGATAGGTTGTTTTTTTACAATGTTTTTAGTTTTTGGTATGCAATCTTCAAATTTAGCCTTGTTTCTCTCCAGCCATATGAACCAAGCAACCATTAGATGTATAGAAGAATAATTCCTCTTGTGTCAGGTTTGCCAGCAGGTGGTAAGTTTGTCCCAAGTAAAGTGTTCACTTTCAATATTCAGGTGTGACAACAGCTGTTGCCACACAAGTTGGACAAATTTGCATTCAAAAAAGAGATGATGCAGTGATTCCTCCTCTTGTAGACAAAGCCTACATTTTAAAGGACCCCTTAATCCTTTTAATTTAAGAATATCATCAGTAGGAAGCAGGTTATGGAATGCCCTCTAGCAGAAAAAGGACATGGAAGGGGAAACAAATTTGTTCCAAATGAAAGCTCCCCAGGATATGTGCTCTCAATAGAAAACTTTAGAGTAGATAGCGTTGGTAAGACTTTGGTGTGAGAATGAATGTCAAACAGTTTTATCAGGTTTACTTCTATCAATTTTAATGCTAGCAATTTTAGTGACTGAGTGGGCTTGGAGAATAATTGACAGCTTAAGTATAGACCACTCTTCATCTACCCAGCAATCAACAACTTTGAGACCAATGTTAGAGACATTACTAATAGAGGACAGCCAATCTTTAGGGCACCAAGTATCAAGCTAAAAACTTAAATCCCCTTTTCCCAGATCCCAAATAAATAGATTTTTAGTAGTTTGTCTTATATTCAGCATCTTCCCCCAGAGTTTGGAATCCCCAGTTTTCCTAGAAACAAGTGTGGGATGCTGGTCTCTTCAATATTTTCCCCTCATGAATTTAGCCCACAAAGAAGTCTGGGCTCTAAAATTAATCCACAACTTACATAGGTTGATTTGAAAGAGTTGTTTTAGACCCTTAAAGCTAATGTCATCTGCCAGCTGGGGTTTAGCAACCTTTTTCCAAAATGCCCAATGCATTTGCTGCCTCTGTCCTAACTACAGGAACCTTTTAAAAGTTTTTTTCTAATTGGATTTCGGTGCTTTTCTTTATATTTTTCATCTGCAGGATATAAGAGGGAAAAGTAGTTAGAATGCTTTTCAACAGTGTAATTCTACCCCCATTAGATGGAAAAGATTGGGTCCATCCATTGAGATAAGAAGTGATCTTATTTTTTACTTCCTCAAACTATATTTGTTTTGTTCTTCCAGTGAGTATCATGACACCTAAGTACTTGATAGTGAGCTGGGAGTTGGAGAAGCCAGTATAATTTGAAGCCCAGTGTTTGTAACTTGGAGATGCTTGTTTATTAAAAATTAAGAGGCACTTTTCAGGATTGAAACACATCCCCGAGTGTGTTTGAAATTTTTGAAGAGTCTGATACACTTTTCTCACTTCATTCTTGTGATCTCTAGAGAAGACCATGATGTCATCAGCATAGAGTAAGTGAGATATGGCTATATTGGATCTATGATGGTATCTAGTGTAGCTTTGGTTTAGCAGAGATTCATCCAGAATTCTAGATAGATAATAAATAGCAAGGATGAAAATAGTGGGGGATAAGAGATCCCCTTGCTTCAAACCTCTGGTTGCAGTGAAGGACCCCCAACCTTTGCCATTTATGAGAATAGAGTGATTATTATTATGTAGCCAGCTGTGGATAAGTTGACAGAAGTCAATATGAAATCCTCTGGCAGGGAGAATTTCCATAATGAATCCCCAACTAATAGTATCATAAGCCTTTCTCAAATCCAGTTTGTAAATCAAATTACCCCCTCTGTAGGTCTTATTCAGATCAAGTAGTAGTTCCTATGCCAAAAGAGTATTGTCAATGATTGATCTCCCTTTTACAAAGGCAATTTGATTGGGTTTAATAATATAATCAAGATGAGGCTGAAGCCTATTGAAAATGATTTTGCTAATTACTTTGCTGATAACAGTAGCTAAACAAATTTGTCTGAAGTGATTCCAGTTGTGTTGCATATCATATTTGGGGATCAGCACAAAAGTAGAGGCACTGAAGTATTATGGGAGATTGTTTCCTTGAAAAAAAACTTGTCGCAACTGCTATAACCTCAAGCTTTATAGTATCCCAAGATTTTTTATAGAAATCAGCAGTGAAACCA
The DNA here is from genome assembly GCA_002079205.1 of Phalaenopsis hybrid cultivar. NCBI lineage: Eukaryota > Viridiplantae > Streptophyta > Magnoliopsida > Asparagales > Orchidaceae > Phalaenopsis > Phalaenopsis hybrid cultivar. The sequence continues at coordinate 3,522 of JXCR01108277.1, read as the reverse complement.
TCAGGGTCTGCTGCTTTGTTGTTATCTATAGATTTCATAGCCTCCCAAATCTCATCTTCATCTGGGATTTCAGTAAGATTTAGGTTTGCTGTATAATTCAGTTCAGCAGAGAAATAATTTTGTTCAATAGGGATTCTGTGATTTGGATCTTGATTTAACAGGTTTTTAAAATAGCTTACTGCATCATGTGATATCTCAGCATTCTCATGTAGCCACTTCCCCCTCAGCATTTTCAATAGCATGGATAGTATTACATTTCCTCTTATATTTGATATAAGCATGGTAAAATCCGGTATTTCTGTCCCCATCAGTGAAGATATTCATAGCAGCTTTTTGTTTAAGAAATTGATCTTAATAGTCAATAGCAGTAAGAAGTTTTTTTTAGACAGTAAGCAGTTCCCTTTCCTCTACTTTCCCTGCCTGTTCATCTTGCTCCAGTCTTGTAACTTCCTCTTCTAGCTCTTGAACTTTTCTAGTAAACTGAGTTTAATGAATGGGTCAGGATGGGAGATCCCATTCCGAAGGTCAGCAATGTAAGAGTTGTAGGAAGTATGGGAAGACCACATATTTAGATATCTAAAAGGGGGAGGGGAAGATGTATTATCAGAGGAGGTAATGCTAATAAGAATTGGCCTGTGGTCAGAACCAGCAAGGCTGAGATGAGTGACAAAAGTAAGGAGGAAATGGTTATACCAACTATCATTAACCAAGACTCTATCAAGTCTTTCCCAAATTTTACCCCTCTTCGAAGTGAAAGCAGGCCTCTTGAAACCCAAATCAAACAAGCCAGCACTGTGAATGTTACCATTAAAGGTGTTCATCTTGGCTTGGCTAGGAGCTCTACCCCCCGATTTTTCAGAAAAAGTAGTAATGCAGTTGAAATCTCCCCCTACTAACCAAGGGGAATCCAACTGCTAATTGATATTGAACAAGCAATTCCAAAGCTCTTTTCTATCATCCTTTGTACAACCTGCAAAAATGAAAGTAGCATGTCCCAAATGGCCATTGAAATTAAATGTGAAATGAAAAAATTGGCGATGGTTAACTAATATGCTCCATCTAATTTCCTTCCTAAAGAAAATCCAGATTTTATTGTTGGTATTAGCAAAACGATTGAAACCAGGAAACTTTTTACCTAGAGCTCTACCCTAAAGGATCTGCCAGTGAGTAGTTACTGTTTAAATCTTGCATTTTTGTTTTGTTAATAGTTAAGTAATTTATTTTTTATCTCAACATTCAAAATTAGTGACAGTAATTTCGTTTGACTTTCTATGAATTTCCTAGTAAAATTTATCACTGTAAATTTAAACCTTCCCCGTGGGATCAATATTTGGGGCTTAAATAGAAAGTCCATTATTACTTGATAACGATACGTATACTTATGTAGAATTCCATTAATAATTGCCTATACTTATATATATTTCACATAACTTACTTTTAGTGCACGGATCAAGTTTCTGGTGTCGTAGTGGTGTCAACTTCATAAATCCTTACATATAAAAAATTGGGATCAAGTTTTTGGCGACATTACCAGGGAAGTTAATGATAAATATTCCTTTTTTTTAAGCTTTGGAACAAATACCATGCTATGTGAAATTTATGAAGGATGTACTTAATAAGAAAAGGAAGTTTATAAATCTTGAGACTGTTGCACTCAGTGAAGAGTGTAGTGCTATTATTCAGAAAAAGCTTCCTAAAAATTAAAAGTTCCTGGTAGTTTTGCTATACCTTGTGCAATTAGTGAAAAGTTATATGGAAAAGCTTTATGTGATTTAGGAGCGAGTATCAATCTTATGTCTTTATCAATCTTTAAATGTTTAGAGTTGGGACAAATTTCCCCTACTACTGTAACTCTTCAGTTAGATGATCGATCAATAATTATCTAAAAGGAGTTATAGAGGATGTATTAGGAAAAGTAGTTAAATTTATTTTCCCTGTAGACTTTATAGTATTTGATATAGAGGAAGATAAAGAGATTCATATTATTTTATGGAGACAATTTCTTACAACAGGAAGAGCTGTAAAAGATGTGCAAAAAGGAGAATTAATAATAAGAGTTAATGATCAAGAAGTGAAATTTAATATAGCAAAAGTTATGAAATATCCTGCAATAGAAAAAGATAATGAATGTTTTAGGATGGAAGTAGATGATTATCTGAGTAATGAACAGTTTAAGAATGAGTTCAAAAATAAATTAAAGCAAGGAGAAATTTTTGACCTGAGAGCGAGGAGAAATTTTTAACCTAAATCTTATGGCATCATCCGATACACTATCGTATTTAAATGTAGCACAAAATTCTAAAAAATTAGCAAGACTAAATTTGGATCTTCAGTTGGTGATCCCCCAAACTGATTATTTGATATCATTTGGATAATAGCTGAATTTGGATCTTCAGTTGGTGATCCCCCAAACTGATTATTTGATATCATTTGGATAATAACAAGTTCTTCAGTTGGTGATCCCCCAAACTGATTATTTGATATCATTTAGATAATAGCAGGTTTAAGCTCAAATTTGGTGATCCCCCAACTGATTATTTGATATCATTTGGATAATAGTAGGTTTAAGCTCAAATGAATTAGCCACTACAGTAGGTTTTTGAATACAACAATGAAGTTCATTATAATAGGGTGGCATAATCTCTTAAAGGTCTAAACTCTTGATGAATTTCAACATTTTGATCATTTTGGTTTGCCATTTGTGTATTTTTTTTTGGATTTTTCAAGATTTTTATTTTTTTTGGTTTTTCTGATTTTTCCAACAATTCTCTCTAATTGAGAATTGTAGGGCACTAGTCCTTTAGAACTTGAACTGCGCATACACTAACATAAAATAAAACAAAACAAAACACACACAAAATAAAATACAATAACTTAAAGTTTAAATAAGACTTTCTAAAAATAGAAATTTGCTTTTAAATTAATAGATTCTTTACAAATTTCACTTCACTTCCCCGGCAACGGCACCAAAAACTTGATCCCTGATAACTGCTTATATGCAACAGTATAACAGTAATTCTGGTTATATTTTTCACTTATATTTTCTTATTTTGTAAGAAAATAAAAAACTTGATCTTGAATAAAAATAATAATTTAACTTTTAATTTATATTAGGATACTACGCAAGTATACGTAACGTTATCAAGTAGTATAGGACTTTTTGATTAAGAACTGAATATCGAACCCACAGGGAAGATATGCAATATGAAATTTTTGGAAAACTTTCTATTTTTATAATTATTTAAAATAAAGACGTTTTTGCAGTAAAGAAAGTTTAGATATTTTTTGTAATTTTAATATTTTGGCAAAAATAGTACAAACTTAAAAAGATAACTTGAGTTTTGATTGAAGAAAAACACTAAATATGAAAATATATTTCTCCTTATCATGAATCAATAATAAGTATATGAATTCTATTGTGAAAGTATACAGATTGTGTTGTGCCAAATAGAAGCAATAGTATTCTCTACCCTTACTAGAGATGCTATAAAGAACATTGGCTAATTTAAAGTTTGAATAGTT
>JXCR01108274.1:115142-127871 GCA_002079205.1 Phalaenopsis hybrid cultivar | reverse complement strand
CTGCTTTTCAAACCGAGAGGCGACCGTTGATGAGTGTATTTTTCCACACGATATTCTGATAAGATTTTTCTGACGTATATAATTATAATCTGTCTTCATACTATAAATATTGTAAATAAATTAATGATAGCAAGTGATTGTAAATTTTGTTGTTTCGCTTTGGTTTGAGCTCAGGTGTTGAAGGTCTGTTCGATTTTGTCCACATAGAAGAATGCAGTTGCAAAATATCATTTGATTAATAAAAATTGTGATTGTATCTATTAAGTTCAATATCTAAGTTATCCATACAATCTCCAATAAACTGAGGGTCTTATTAGTTCACCTTGATAAATAGCATGTAAAATTTTGAAAGATGCAACTGCTATCTTTCTACTTCAACCTTGTGTAAATGGAGCAACTTTAACATCCCTGGATGATTTTTGCCAGAATGTTATACAGGCTGAAGTGGTTTACTCTGGGTTTTACTATGAAATTTTGTTTGGTGAACTCATTTTAACATGTCAGAGAGATGCCAAGGTTTACAAAATGTCACAACATAATGGGTTTTTAAATGCATGTTTTGCCCTTAAGACTTGGGTCACGATTGATTGACTTTAAAGTAATTAGCATGCAATCATTGTATTTATGCTCTTTACATGTAGCCTTTCTTTTGAAGCATTAATAAAACTACATACCTAGTTTCACTCTTNGAAATTAATTGCATACATTGCATTTTACTTCTATCTATATAGAAAGTCGGGATCAAGTTTCTAGCACCCTTGCTGGGGAAGGAAGGAAAATATTTATTAGTAATTTGCAAAAATTTCCAAAAATAAGTTTTTGGATAACAAAATTTTTAGTAAGTTTTATTTAAAATTTTAAGATTTATGTTAGGAATATTGTAGTGTTGTTTTTATATAAAGTTTTTGTTTGTTTGTTTGTTTTTACTTTTCACTTTATTTTATTTTATTGTGTTTTATAGTAATGTATGTNGAAATTAATTGCATACATTGCATTTTACTTCTATCTATATAGAAAGTCGGGATCAAGTTTCTAGCACCCTTGTTGGGGAAGGAAGGAAAATATTTATTAGTAATTTGCAAAAATTTTCAAAAATAAGTTTTTGGATAACAAAATTTTTAGTAAGTTTTATTTTAAATTTTAAGATTTATGTTAGGAATATTATAGTGTTGTTTTTATATAAAGTTTTTGTTTGTGTGTTTTTACTTTTCACTTTATTTTATTTTATTGTGTTTTATAGTAATGTATGCGTAGTTCAGGCTCTGCAGGACTAGTGCTTTACGATTCTGAATTAGAAAGAACTATTAAAAAAATTAAAAAATTAAAACTTATTGAAAAATTTCAAGAAATGACAAATCAAAATAATCAAAATCTTAAAGAGTTTAGATCATTAAGAGATTATGCAAACCCTATGGTGGATGAACTTCATTGTAGTATTCAAAAACCCACTGTAGTGGCTAAATTTATTTGAGCTTAAACCTGCTATTATCANATTAAAAAAATTAAAAAATTAAAACTTATTGAAAAATTTCAAGAAATGACAAATCAAAATAATCAAAATCTTGAAGAGTTTAGATCATTAAGAGATTATGCAAACCCTATGGTGGATGAACTTCATTGTAGTATTAAAAAACCCACTGTAGTGGCTAAATTTATTTGAGCTTAAACCTGCTATTATCCAAATGATATCAAATAATCAGTTCATGGGAGCACCAATTGAAGATCCAAATTTACATCTTGCTAATTTTTTAGAATTGTGTGCAACATTTAAATATGATGGTATATCAGATGATGCCATAAGACTTAGATTATTTTCTTTTTCACTGAGGAATAAGGCTAAGATATGGTTACATTTGTTATCACTTGGATATATCAGAACTTGGAGTGATTTAGCACAAAAATTCATTGCTAAATATTTTCCACGATCAAAGACTGCAAAACTTAGAAATGATATTACATCTTTTAATTAGTTTAAAGGGGAATCAATTTATGAAGCATGAGAATGATTTAAAGAACTCTTAAGAAAATGTCCACACCTTGATATATTAAATTGGTTAATAATTCAAACATTTTACAATGGATTAGCTGGATCTCTTAAATCTATTATCGATGATGCTGCTAATGATTCATTAATGTCAAAACCATTTAATGACGCTTATGCTTTAATAGTAGAGATGGCTACCAATAATTTTCAATGGCCTTCCGAGAGGGTAAATTTTAAGAAAGTAGCTAACGTTCATGAAACTGATGCTTTTTTCATGTTAGCAAATCAAGTTGTTGCAATTTCAAGGAAGTTAGACCAATTTGTAATGAGTTATTCTCAACTAATTTCCATGATTGAAGAGAATTCATTAGGCCTAATGGTAGATTCTCAAACATCACTAGAAACTTTAAATGTGTTGCTTAATAATTCATCCTATAAATACCCTTAGTGCTCAATGAGCATTGATGTCTCAATTATCCCTAAGAGTAGGGTAATTATCATTTGTAATTTAATTTTAAATATTATGTGCGTGAAGACCCTTAAAAAGGCAAGTTAGTGTTATTGGAACACTTAGCCAAATTTTGGTCCTAATTGGGCTTGTAGTGTTTGAAAGATGTTTTAATTTTAATTGTGTTTGTTTTTCTAATCCTCATTTAATCAGTCTTGATTCAGCCTAAGTCACTACTAAGCCCTTAAGACCTAAGTGAGTGTCTTAATTAATTTTGAAAAGGTTAAGTTTTAGGTGGTCGTGATTCATGGTTTGAATTTTTTTTAAAAATCAAAATAGGGGTATTAAATTGATTAATTATTAACTTCAAAAGGCATACCCCTAAGTCCCGGGTTCATTTTATTTTAATAAACTTCCAAATTTAGAAATTTATTAACTTATCTTTTCAATTAAGAAAGTGAGTTTGGTTTCTACCAATTAACCCCTTGTGTTTCAAACATCCAATTAAGATCAGAGGTTGCCCATTTCCCTCCTTAAATTAAGCCTAAATGTTAATTAAGGCTAAATTTCAAAAATTACATATTTGCCCTAAGAAATGTAAGAAGAAGATATCTCTCACTTTTCTCCTTCTCCAACACTCTTAGAGAAGAATTCACACTTAATATCAACACAAAAACTCTAAATTCTTAAAGAAAAATCACCAATAGACTCCAAAATGATGGTCGAATGAAGATGGAAAAGTGTATGGTGTGTATGAGAGTGAATTGAGGTGAGGAATGACAAAAAAGGAGTCAATTTTTTTATCAATTTCGGCCCCAAATAGAGCCTAGAGTCGGTTCTCCAATAGTTGCATCCAAAAAAACTCTTCAAAAAGTGTCCAAATTCATTGAATCTTCTACAAACAGGGTCTGAACCGACACTAGTGCCGTCGGTGCCAGTGTTCTGTAATTTAATTCACTGCTCTCTATGAAATGACATCGTCGGCGCCCAGTCTGGTAGAAAATAGTGGTACTAGAACGAGAGAACCGTAGGATCCTAATCGANGCATCCAAAAAAACTCTTCAAAAAGTGTCCAAATTCATTGAATCTTCTACAAACAGGGTCTGAACCGACACTGGTGCCGTCGGTGCCAGTGTTCTGTAATTTAATTCACTGCTCTCTGTGCAATGACATCGTCGGCGCCCAGTATGGTAGAAAATAGTGGTACTAGAACGAGGGAACCGTAGGATCCTAATCGGTGTTGCTCTAATCAACTTTAATATGCCCCATAATATTTAAAGAACCATAATCGTAGGGACATCTGATTTGACATCATAACCTAACACATTAGAAAACCTAAACTTGCTGCGATGAGGAGCTTGGAGCTAGCATTGTGGGCAGCACGACCATCTTCAACAATNATTTAAAGAACCATAATCGTAGGGACATCTGATTTGACATCATAACCTAACACATTAGAAAACCTAAACTTGTTGTGATAAGGAGCTTGTAGCTAGCATTGTGGGCAGCACGACCATCTTCAACAACAAAACTTGTCTTCACCAGCTAAACCATTCTTTAGAATTAAATAATAAATCCAGAGGAATTCAAGGTTGTTTGCTTATGCAACATAAATCCTCAATTTATCTTTAAGCCTTTGTATAGCTCGACTATACAATTTAAGCCCTAACCTGCTTTAGGATCCTGAGGTTGTCGTCTATCACGACCTAAATCCTCACGTCTTCCAGGTTATTTTTGTGATTGTTTCATATGAATATAAGCCCTAATTAATCAAATTGGCAGGACGAAACACTTAAATATTTCTCCTCTAAATTAAAGGCAAATAATAGNTAAATCCTCACGTCTTCCAGGTTATTTTTGTGATTGTTTCATATGAATATAAGCCCTAATTAATCAAATTGGTAGGACGAAACACTTAAATATTTCTCCTCTAAATTAAAGGCAAATAATAAGATAGACTGGGAAGTCACTGAGGTTCTCCTCTGGATCCATGACATCCTCTTGTTCTTCCTCATTTGGATTCCAAAATAAATGTTCCAAACTTCAGTCATTCCCCTTTCACACCTCTTTGTTTGATCTCGTTGAAAAGTCTTAACCCTTTGACCTCTTTGAAGATAATATCCCCTGATTTTTATTGAGAGTTTTCTTAGGTGGTTTCAGTTATCTAAGATGTAATTAACTATAGGCGATTACCTTTATAGAAAGTATTTATGAACCCAGGTTAATATAAATCCTATTTAATTCTTCGTATTAAATAGGGGAAATTTTCTGCTTATAAATAAAATGTNTAATATCCCCTGATTTTTATTGAGAGTTTTCTTAGGTGGTTTCAGTTATCTAAGATGTAATTAACTATAGGCAATTACCTTTATAGAAAGTATTTCTGAACCCAGGTTAATATAAATCTTATTTAATTCTTCGTATTAAATAGGGGAAATTTTCTGCTTATAAATAAAATGGTTTTCACAGATTTAAACGGATGTCATACAATCTTTAGTTTATTTAATTGAGTATTATCAGTAAGTAGTGTATTCACCCTTCGAGGTAAATACATTGCTTACGACATTAAGCTCGTTTATTTAAACTTGGGCATATGAGATCGGTTCGGTCTTGTATTTTCAAAATTTTAAAATATTATTTTTTTCTAAATTATATTTATTAAATTAAATTAAAATGGTTGTTAGGATATCCATCCTAGCAACTGACAACTTAACAACTCCATAACCAAAAATATTGCCTACAGTTCACTATGAATTTTCTTTGCAATGAATGCATTTCAAAAAATGTCATTAATTACCTTTTTCTAAGCCTACTTTTAGATCTAATACTCCTTTTACTATGCTTCATTCTGATGCATGTGATTCTGCACCCGCCATTTCCTTACAAGACTACAAATATTACTTATTTTTAATTGATGACTACACATATATTGTTGGTATCCTCAATGTGTGTTGAATCTGAAAACACCACACTTATAATAAATTTTCATAAATTCATTCAAAATCACTTCAACATAGATATTAAACTCTTATCCTTTTGACAGAGGTAGTGAATACATCTCTTAAAACCTCGAACATTGCCTTCTCTCTGAAGGCATCCAACACCACAACAGTTGTCCCTATACTCCCCAACTAAATGGGGTTACCAAACACAAACATGGAGACCTCATCATAACCACAAAATCTCTTCTACTAACCGCTCACCTTCATTCAAAATTCTAAGTTGAAGCTCTTACTACAACAACCTACCTCATCAATTACATGCCCTCTAAAGCACTAAACTAAAACTCACCTTATGAACTATTACATTTGTTACCACATTTTCCTTTCTCCGCACATTCAACCACTTATGCTTTCATTAGAAAAAACCTATCATCTCAAATATAACTCCTACCTACTGCTTCACAATGCATCTTCATTAGATATGCTTCCGACTACAAAGGCTATCATTGTTGTAATCTTCAAACTAAAAAAAATCATCTCTTCTAGCAATGTCCTTTTCTAGTATACATCAACATGCATCCATATCTGAATCCCCTCTTCATACTTCATCCGATCTCCTAACTCCAACATTATATAACCTACCACTGAATTCCCTCTCCTTAGCCTCTGAAATAATCTCCTCCAACACTTTCTCTCATCAAATAACACATTCACACCTTACCCAGCCATCTAGTGTAGAAGCATACTTACCGAACTCTCCACAATTTCAACAATCCTCACCTTCATCTTCTCCTCCCACTAAACCCTCAAATAAACCCATTCGACACCTCGTGCTCAACCGAGCTCAAACCGGCTCTCTCAAGCCAAAACATATCATTGATTTCCACTCCACCAGCTCCTCTAATACTGTTCCTAGCTGCTATACAGAAGTTTTAAAGCATCCTCATTGGAGGAAAGCCATGTCTAGTGAGTTTCAAGCTCTTCAAAGTTAAGGAGATAAAAGGAGGGAAGGTAATAATATTTCTCAAAGTAGAAAGCAAGAAAGAAAGAAGAAGGATCCCATTACAGGTGTTCTCCCGTTTATCTATAACTTCTTGATTACCTTTTTCAGCAGTATAACGATCCGCTTGGGCCACGTTTTTCACGCGGCGATGATTTAAACTGCAAAGCTACACTCCACTTTGTCGTGTGGAGATTGCGTTCACAGCCACTCACCTCTGAAATAGGCGGAATGCGGGCACGGGATCACACCCTGCAACATCGCGTTATCAAGTGGTTTTTACCTTCTTTGCTCTCGGTGTTATCGAGCCTCTGTTATAGCTTCTTTGATTATTGTGAGAAGAATTTCCAAGCGTCGCCCAAGGATCACACTGATGGCGTGTCCTCCACCACCGAATGATCGCCGGAGAAGGTCCACTCCGCCACCGCCAACGGGAGCTGCCAGCTGAAGGTACTTGGAAAGACAGGACAATTGGTTCGCAAGGTTTAAGGCGTTCAGGAAAAGTGAGGCAAATCTTGGAAGAGGGAAAACCTCTGTGCAAAGCCGAAGAAAAGTTTATAGCTTAGCTAGATGGATTCACAGTTGGTGGAACTTACGTAGATCTTTGGACAATTCAAAGCGCCGATGCTGAGGAATGATTTCAGAATCTGTGTCAATCTTCTCTTCCAGTTAAAGTTATTTTCTCTTTTCTGAAAACTTCAGCTCTACGCTAATGTTGACCTCACTTTTGATTGAGGTCTATTTTTTCCTCTTTAGTAGCCTAGGGACTAACCACAAGATTTTTCTATTGATTGTTCCTATGGGACCCTCACCGTTAGAAATTCTAAACTCTTCCTTANCCTCACTTTTGATTGAGGTCTATTTTTTCCTCTTTAGTAGCCTAGGGACTAACCACAAGATTTTTCTATTGACTGTTCCTATGGGACCCTCACCGTTAGAAATTCTAAACTCTTCCTTGCTCAATTTGAAGTTCCATATACTGGTCCTAAACTCTAGCACTTAGTAAGTGGGGCCACTATTAGGGAGCTCAAGGAGAGTTCCCATAGGATTTCTTGACCTTAGGGTTGACTCAGGGTGTTAGCCTTGAGCTAGTGCATACACTGTCACTCACTTGCACAATACACCCCACTCACAACCCTAAACCTAAACTTGTTAACTTTGATCACTAGATCTTTTAGAAGTCTCATGTAGATGGTCCCCTAGACCCACTAGTCCTAGCCTAGGGTTTAGATAAGACCAGTACATAAAGGACCCAAATGGAGATTCCATTGGTCCATAGCTCAAATGGGGCGGTTGACACCTCAATTTCACAAAAATACCTAACTTAGCATTTGTCCCCCAAATCTACCCTGTTTACCAAAACACCCCCAAACCCTAACTTTGACCAAAATTCCCAATTTCACCCAAAATACCCAAATTTGTTCAAAAATCATCTCAAACCATTTGAAACCACCCAATTGCCCAAAACCTCCCAAAATTGCCAAAATGACCAAAATACCCTTGGTAACCCAAACTTTCCCAAAACCTTCTAAATCATTTAAAATGTCCCCAAAATCAATTTGGACCCTTCAATTGAACACAATTTGACCAATTTGATTCATTTTGACCAAAAGCCCCAAATTGTCCTTATAGACCCAATTACCCAAATTCACCCCAAATGTCCACCAATTTGGTTCTAATTCTTCCAATTTCAATTCTAAACTCAAATTCATCATGAGNCAATTGAACACAATTTGACCAATTTGATTCATTTTGACCAAAAGCCCCAAATTGTCCTTATAGACCCAATTATCCTAATTCACCCCAAATGTCCACCAATTTGGTTCTAATTCTTCCCAATTTCAATTCTAAACTCAAATTCATCATGAAAAAACTCAATTAAGACCAAATCCCAACCCAGTTGACCCATACTTTGAGCCCGATTTCACCCAAATCCAAAGCCCCCAATTTTGNTTAAGACCAAATCCCAACCCAGTTGACCCATACTTTGAGCCCGATTTCACCCAAATCCAAAGCCCCCAATTTAGCCTTGTCTCCAAATGTCACCAAATTGAATGCTCATATCCCAAAATTGACACCCAATTAAAGTTGAGAACTCTTCATAACATCGCCTTATACCATTTTGAAACTTTAATTTGGACTTAGCCAAACTCTAGCCTAACCTAAACCCAAGTTTAACCCAACATCCCCAAATTGATCAAATGTTCAAAAATCTTTCAAATTGGCCCTCCAAATCGATTCAAAATCACTCCAAATATTTTCCAAACTCCTTGTTAAAATCATCTATATCATATTAATCAATCAATTGAGCCCAAGTTTATGGTTAGCCCAAGCCAAACCCAACTTCAAGCCAATTTGACCCAAATTGAACCCATGCACCAAAATTGATCAAGCCATGCCAAATTGATCAAGCCAAAGATTCTACAACCAATTTCTGGACCCTAGTGACCAGGCTAGACTCACCTAGTCCACTCTATATGAGCTATGGACAAATGGTCCCTTGATTTAAGGGATTTCACCCCATTTATGGCCTAACTCAAAATATCCTTGCCATCATGCCTTGCCATTAGAAGTTAACCATCATTAAGCACCCCCTGATATCCTTGAGCCCAAAAGTGATTGAACTTTGGCTAGCCACCACCTCAACTACTGGAAATAGCCAGNAATATCCTTGCCATCATGCCTTGCCATTAGAAGTTAACCATCATTAAGCACCCCCTGATATCCTTGAGCCCAGAAGTGATTGAACTTTGGCTAGCCACCACCTCAGCTACTGGAAACAGCCAACCTAAGGGAGCCCCAAATGGCCAAAACCCAAAATTAAACCTCCCTGAGTTGGCTAAGTCCCATTGACCGTTAGAGTCTTTCTTCCCTCCACCTCAGCAAGCTTTAGCACCCAATTCCCAACCTTGAGCTCCGTCAGGAAGCCATGGCTATAAATGAAGCTCTCCACGACCAAAGGGGAGAGAGCTTGAAACCTTGGGGAAACTCTGCCAAATCTCACCAGAGCCTCTCCAAACCTTCCTAAGTTCAACCTCCTTGCTCTCAACCACTCACAGTCACTCTACAGAGTCAATTTCTTCACTAAAATTTGTACCAAAGCCAGGACAAATTTTTTCCACACCTCCACAGTCCACTAAACTCCAATAAATTATGCACACACCATTCCCTGAGTGAGAGGAGTTGATTCCCCATAAAAGCCCCATCCTAAACAGCCTCTAACCTAGCTCTAGATCAACACCTGAAGACGACCTTGATCAAAATCATACCCAGACAATTCATCAGGGCCTAGAACTTGATATGGAGGTTCATTGGATTCATCGAAAGCTACTACAACCATTTGATTGAGGCCACCCTCTCAGGTAAAGGTATAAAGCTTCAACCCTAAACCGAGCTTTGCTTGATTCTTCATATGTATTTACTAAATTTCATACCATATAAACCGTATGGATGTGTTCGTCTTGAGTATATGAAGGTGTAGAAACAAACCCAAAGTGATTTGGTTGAGCGTAGCTCGAGATCTTAAAGTTTTAGTGTGAACAACATACAAGTTAGGTCATTTAGGGACGATGAATGGAAGTCGTCCGATCACGCATGTATCGGAGGACGGTCGTGATGGAGTTGGACGAGCGAATAAAATGAAAAGGCAGGCTGACAAGACAACTACATTTTTGGCGGTGTTATATAGTGGAGTGTCGTGTGGAGACTTCGGAGTTGCCTATGATTGCATGGCGCCGCGTGTTTAAGTAGAAAAATCTGGATTTTTCTGATTTATTTAAATGCCAAATCTTTGAAAAATCATAACTATGTGTAAAAAATTCATAAAAAAAAAATAAAAATGCCATCTTACTCAGTGAACAGAAGAGAATAATGTGAACAAAAAATNTCTGGATTTTTCTGATTTATTTAAATGCCAAATCTTTGAAAAATCATAACTATGTGTAAAAAATTCATAAAATTAAAATAAAAATGCCCTCTTACTCAGTGAACAGAAGAGAATAATGTGAACTAAAAATAAAAAAATTATTTGCTTACTCTTTGATTTTTAATTAATTAAGTATTCTTTGTGGTATTTCAATTCACTATGGCTAAGTATTGCTCACCATACCTTGAAATTTTGGGAATTTATTTCTCATGACAGAGGCTATGTTCTATATAAGAAAATACCCATCACCCAAATACCTATACGAGAAAATTTATAGCCGTATTCAATAATTGAAGCAAAATAATTAGCCGAATTTGAACTCAGTTAACATGATGAGTTAAGTCATGAATCAACCAACTTCTTATAAATAAAATAATAAGAATGGATTGTGATAGTCGAGTTTGAATAGTGGCTTTATATTTATACTACCAATTTTTTTTCTAATTTAGAATATTTATTTAAATAATACTCAAATATCTATATCATATCAAATTTATCAATGATATTAATTTCTTCAAGGAAATGCACATGGACTGTGATAAGATTGAACTCAAAAATGACATTTCATATTTTCATGTGTCTTTAGGCATGTTGTTTAGCTCGGAACATGTGAGAATTGAGTAGAACGATAAAAGGAGGGAAGATAATAATATTTCTCGAAGTAGAAGAAAAGAAAGAAGAAGGATCCCATTACAGCTGTTATCCCGTGTATCTATAACTTCTTGAGTACCTTTTTCAGTAGTATAAGGATTCTCTTGGGCCACTTTTTCGCGCAGCGCAACTTTAAACCGCGAAGCTGCACTCCTCTTTGTCGTTTGGATATTGCGTTCATGACCACTCGCCGTTGAAATAGGTGGAACGTGGGCGNACCTTTTTCAGTAGTATAAGGATTCTCTTGGGCCACTTTTTCGCGCAGCGCAACTTTAAACCGCGAAGCTGCGCTCCTCTTTGTCGTTTGGATATTGCGTTCATGACCACTCGCCGCTGAAATAGGTGGAACGTGGGCCACGGGATCACACCCAACGACCTCGCGTTATCGAGCGGCTTTTACCTCCTTTGCTCCCTGCGTTATCAAGCCTCCGCCATAGCTTCTTCGATTCTTGCGAGAAGACTTTCCATGCGTCGCCTAAGGACCACACTGGCGGTGTGTCCTCCACCACCGACCGATCACCGAAGAAGCTCCACTCCGTCGCCATAGACGGGAGCTGCCAACTGAAGGTACTTGGAAAGACAAGACAAATGGTTCACATGGTTTAAGGCGTTCAGGGAAAGTGAGGGTGGATCTTGGAAGAGGGAGAACCTCTACGCAAAGCTAAAGAAAGGTTTATAGCTTGGCTAGATGGATTCACAGTTGGTGGAAGTTACGTAGATCTTTAGACGATTCAAAGCGACGATGTTGAGGAATGATTTTGGAACCTGCGCCAATCTTCTCTCCTAGCTCAAGGTATTTTCTCTCTTTTGGAAAACTTCAACTCTACGCCAGTTTCATTTTTTCTGCGGTTTAATGGTTCTTGAACCAATGGATAATTAGACTAGTCTATTTTGATAGAACATCCATAGGCTTTGGATGGATTTGTTTCAAGAAAGTGCTATGTGAATTGCTAGCTAAGTTCATGTAGTTCTGAGTTTGTTGTTGTTGAGATACTCACGAGTGCAAAGTCGAATGGTTTATTTCTTTTACGGCCCGTTTAGACATCGTTCTGCCAAGTTTATTATGGTGGAGTATCTGAACTTTTGTTATGGTTTGGAATAAATTTCTGCTTCTGAAGTATCAAATATGTGGTTGTCACATTTCTGTTTTAAACAACTTTACTAAACAAGGGCAGAATGATCATTTTTCCAGAAACAGTTGCGACACAGCTATTTTCGCATAGCTGCAACAAACATAGAGTCAGCTTCCCCACAACAACTTTCTGGGGCAGCACAAATATATTGAAAAGCTGAGAAGCTGCAGCTGCACCAAAAAAACCCTAAGATTTAACTAAAATTCATTAAAAAAATATATATAAGTATAAGAAAATTCATGTTGTTCTAGTTCTGAAAACCATATAATCTTTCGCAATTGAGCCCTTCTGTCTCGNTAAACAAGGGCAGAATGATCATTTTTCCAGAAACAGTTGCGACACAGCTATTTTCGCATAGCTGCAACAAACGGAGAGTCAGCTTCCCTGCAACAACTTTCTGGGGCAGCACAAATACATTGAAAAGCTGAGAAGCTGCAGCTGCACCAAAAAAACTCTAAGATTTAACTAAAATTCATTAAAAATATATATATAAGTATCATGTTGTTCTAGTTCTGAAAACCATATAATCTTTCGCAATTGAGCCCTACTGTCTCATGTAACTGTGTCGTAGTTTCCAAGGGAGAGCTATGAGCTAATAATGGCTAGGTCAACAGTTCGCATTATATAGATTAACTAAAGGCAGATT
>JXCR01108274.1:88780-114878 GCA_002079205.1 Phalaenopsis hybrid cultivar | reverse complement strand
CCCCTAAACTGTACCACCTCCCTTTTTCATCCCCTTCCTCTCCCTCGCACCGATCCCCACCATCGATGAGTTGGCTAGGGAAACTTGGTTGGTTAGGGTTCGGAAATCGTGCGGGGCTTTCATCTATGGATACTTCATCGGCGGCAATCGCTCAGGGGCCGGACGACGACGTGCCAGAACCGGGGCAACAGTTTGCGCAGTTTGGCGCCGGATGCTTCTGGGGCGTCGAGCTGGCTTTCCAGAGGGTACCGGGCGTTACGAAGACGGAGGTCGGTTATAGTCAGGGCATGGTGCATAATCCGACTTACGAAGATGTGTGCACTGGGACGACGAACCATTCGGAGGTCGTGCGAATGCAGTATGATCCCAATTCGTGCCGTTATGAGGATCTGCTAGATGTTTTCTGGGCTCGCCACGATCCTACTACTCTCAATCGCCAGGTAATCTTATTTTTGTTGTTGAACTTTACACCGTGCTGCTTAACTGCGTTGCCTGAATTTTCATTTGGGTATTTTAATTCGAGTAATAAAGTGAAATTTGGTGCTTTCTAGAGCTTGAAGGAGTGAAACATGAACTGTGGAATATTTTGAATTTTTCGATGTTTGAAATCTGTAAGTCTTATTTGGGATTCGGTGCCTGCTTTTCAAACCGAGAGGCGACCGTTGATGAGTGTATTTTTCCACACGATATTCTGATAAGATTTTTCTGACGTATATAATTATAATCTGTCTTCATACTATAAATATTGTAAATAAATTAATGATAGCAAGTGATTGTAAATTTTGTTGTTTCGCTTTGGTTTGAGCTCAGGTGTTGAAGGTCTGTTCGATTTTGTCCACATAGAAGAATGCAGTTGCAAAATATCATTTGATTAATAAAAATTGTGATTGTATCTATTAAGTTCAATATCTAAGTTATCCATACAATCTCCAATAAACTGAGGGTCTTATTAGTTCACCTTGATAAATAGCATGTAAAATTTTGAAAGATGCAACTGCTATCTTTCTACTTCAACCTTGTGTAAATGGAGCAACTTTAACATCCCTGGATGATTTTTGCCAGAATGTTATACAGGCTGAAGTGGTTTACTCTGGGTTTTACTATGAAATTTTGTTTGGTGAACTCATTTTAACATGTCAGAGAGATGCCAAGGTTTACAAAATGTCACAACATAATGGGTTTTTAAATGCATGTTTTGCCCTTAAGACTTGGGTCACGATTGATTGACTTTAAAGTAATTAGCATGCAATCATTGTATTTATGCTCTTTACATGTAGCCTTTCTTTTGAAGCATTAATAAAACTACATACCTAGTTTCACTCTTTTTTTTTTTGGAGTCTTATGCACTAATCATTAAAATGATGAATATATACAAATATAATACCTACCTTAAAAAATGAACTTTCAAACATGAGCGTGTCTATATTTCATTACCAAACCTTTGAAAATTTGACAAAAGTGAAAATTAGGTGTTTTATTGTGCTCTTCAACTTTTGGGTGGTATTATTGAAAAGAAGGTGGTTGAGTGCTAGTTTTGTAAAAATGCAATTTCTTGGTTTTACTCAAGGAATTGCCCCCGTTTTTAAGTTAGAAATTTGAAGAACATGATTATGCATTTAAGAAGCTCGATCTACTCTTTTTTTTTATTTTTGTAGTGATACAATTAATTTATATTACTTTAGTAGATCAATATATGACTTTAAGCATTAAAGGCTTGACTTCACAGGTTAAACAACTTATTTTTCCCCATTGGAAGAAGGATATTTGGAAATGTAATGTATTTAGTGTTGATTGTTTTGCTGATGTGACATCACTTTCTTGTTTAGACATTTTGGAGTTTTGCAACTTATAATATTTATTTTGAAGCAAATTTAATCAGGTCATCAATTATTTTTGTATTTATTTATTTATGATAGTGAATTCGTTGTGCACATTTTATCCTCTCTTTGTCACCCCATTAATTCTAGTTGTCTTAATTATGNGGGTTGGAAGATGAAAAATATAAAGAAATATTATCAAAGAATTAGATGGCAGCACTTCAAAGACAAAAAAAAGTTATAAGTAAACTTAAAGATCTTAAGATTTAGGATACTAAAAAAAACTAAAACTAAATTTGATAAGATAATGAGTACTATTAAGCAAGTTACAAAAGGCGTGCTTGAGAAATAAAAAAATTTCTTATGAATAAAAATAGTTAGTGGTAGAAGAATAATGTGAAAGAAAAATAAAAAGGAAGTTTTGTTATAAAAATTTGTTTAAATATGAAAGTTTGGAGAATTAGGAAAAATATATGGTGACTTGTATGGAGTTTAAAAGAATAGTTTTCGATGCTGAGAATTATATTTCTAATGATTTTATAATAGATTTGATACTAAAGATGATAAAAGAGATATGTATAAACTAGTTATATAAAGCGATAAGAAAAATAAAATTTTAGTTCAAGTTAAATCTATTAAAGATGAAAAATAAAAAATATCTTTTTAGGTGAGGTTATTGAATATAGGTAAGTGAGATAATTTGATAAAATTTTCAATTAATACTGGGAAAATATGATCAAAATTAATGATCTTAATATCGTAAATAATAACAAAATTTTTTATTTGCATCGTAAGATTAGTAAAACAAAATTTGAGGAGATTTTAAAGAAAATGAAGTG
This sequence comes from Phalaenopsis hybrid cultivar, assembly GCA_002079205.1. Classification (NCBI taxonomy): domain Eukaryota; kingdom Viridiplantae; phylum Streptophyta; class Magnoliopsida; order Asparagales; family Orchidaceae; genus Phalaenopsis; species Phalaenopsis hybrid cultivar. The sequence goes on along the minus strand of JXCR01108274.1, from coordinate 112,222 downwards.
TGAAAAAGTAGTTGGACCTAAAAATATTCCAATAAAAGTGTGAAAGTATTTTGGAGATCTGCAAATTCGTTTGCTTTCTAATCTTTTTTAAAATTATTTTAAAAACAAAGATGTCGTTTGATAAGTGGAGAAAGAGTATTGATTATTATTTTTAAAAATAAAGGGGATGCATAAGAATGCGTGCTAGGATATTTTAGTTCTCAATTTTGCAGAAAATTTTTGTTTTGAGAGATCCCAAACAAGATAATTGAATAAAAACGTGTTAACAAGAAATCTCATATTATAGAATAAAACTTTAACTTGAAAAAAAATTGAAAAAGGAATAAAATCACGGAGTCACACCACACCAAAAATTCATTATGAAATGAGAAAAAATATAAATTACATAACATTCAAATCTTTGTACAATCCTAGACTAACCAAAAAATTTAGGGTGAACCTCCTCTCTCGATTGCACAAGAAAAATCACATGAATCTAACACCAAACTTGTCGCATTGTTTCACACTATTTGCACACACACCACAATGAGAAAACACAAAACTTAAAGTTACGAACTGTTGTAAGTCCATTATAAGTGGTTGGTGTTGCTTTTGAGCACAATGTTTCACAACGCTCGGGTGCAGGGAGCGATCTTGGCCGCCTCCTTGCCCATCTTAACGCTGACTTTTCATGCAATCGGGTTCTAGGGCGCTCATTAGCTATGGGTCGCCCAACCATGTGTTGGACCGCCCACTCTTATCCTGCTATCAAGTGTGGGACACCCGTTGAGTGCCTCTCCTTGTCAATTAGGCTCCACACATAACAATCTCCCACTTGGAAACTGATTTGCAATCATTTCCTCTCTAGATTTGCATCACTTCATAGTCATGTATTATAGTGTGGCTGNATCTAAGTTATCCATACAATCTCCAATAAACTGAGGGTCTTATTAGTTCACCTTGATAAATAGCATGTAAAAATTTTGAAAGATGCAACTGCTATCTTTCTACTTCAACCTTGTGTAAATGGAGCAACTTTAACATCCCTGGATGATTTTTGCCAGAATGTTATACACGCTGAAGTGGTTTACTCTAGGTTTTATTATGAAATTTTGTTTGTTGAACTCATTTTAACATGTCAGAGAGATGCCAAGGTTTACAAAATGTCACAACATAATGGGTTTTAAATGCATGTTTTGTCCTTAAGACTAGGGTCACGACTGATTGACTTTAAAGTGATTAGCATGCAATCATTGTATTTATGCTCTTTACATGGAGCCTTTCTTTTGAAGCATTAATAAAACTACATACCTAGTTTCACTCTAATTTTTTTTTGGAGTCTTATGCACTAATCATTAAAATGATGAATATATACAAATATAATACCTACCTTAAAAAATGAACTTTCAAACATGTGCGTGTCTATATTTCATTACCAAACCTTTGAAAATTTGACAAAAGTGAAAATTAGGTGTTTTATTGTGCTCTTCAACTTTTGGGTGGTATTATTGAAAAGAAGGTGGTTGAGTGCTAGTTTTGTAAAAATGCAAGTTCTTGGTTTTACTCACGGAATTGCCCCCGTTTTTAAGTTAGAAATTTGAAGAACATGATCATGCATTTAAGAAGCTCGATCTACTCTTTTTTTTTTTGTAGTGATACAATTAATTTATATTACTTTAGTAGATCAATATATGACTTTAAGCATTAAAGGCTTGACTTCACAGGTTAAACAACTTCTTTTTCCCCATTGGAAGAAGGATATTTGGAAATGTAATGTATTTAGTGTCGATTGTTTTGCTGATGTGACATCACTTTCTTGTTTAGACATTTTGGAGTTTTGCAACTTATAATATTTATGTTGAAGCAAATTTAATCAGGTCATCAATTATTTTTGTAGTTATTTATTTATGATAGTGAATTCATTGTGCACATTTTATCCTCTCATTGTCACCCCATTAATTCTAGTTGTCTTAGTTATGTTTTTTTTTCCCCTAACTATTTCTATTAGAGCTATGCTTGTGTTAATTCTAGATGAATGATCAATATTCAATAATCTGATAAAAATTTTGAGCTAACACACGTTTTTTAACGTATTTATTTATTTATATTTTCTGTTGCATTGTATGTGCTTCTTTCTGCGTGGTTTTATTACCATCAAAGAATATAGGGTGACATATTTTCTTTAGCATTGTAATGTTTGCATTTTTCCATCTCTTATTGGGGAAAAAAACTTACCATAAAAAACTCACATGACAATATTACTTGGTTTGACAAGATTGTTTTGTTAACTTTCGAGGCTGCATAAAGAAAATTTTCACCTTAATTGAGCAAGATATACTTTATTTTCCACTTCCTTTTAATCTTGTAAATATTGGAAGAAACAATAAAGTAAAAGAATTGTATCATTTGATATTAAAAATCCATTATTGTTTTCTCTATTTATGGAAACTGGATATTTTCTATCACCACTAATCTTACCTTTGCACCATTTTACATTTCTAACACCGNTGGGGAAAAAAACTTACCATAAAAAACTCACATGACAATATTACTTGGTTTGACAAGATTGTTTTGTTAACTCGAGGCTGCATAAAGAAAATTTTCACCTTAATTGAGAAAGATATACTTTATTTTCCACTTCCATTTAATCTTGTAAATATTGGAAGAAACAATAAAGTAAAAGAATTGGATCATTTGATATTAAAAATCCATTATTGTTTTCTCTATTAATGGAAACTGGATATTTTTCTATCACCACTAATCTTACCTTTGCACCATTTTACATTTCTAACACCACCACACTTGCCTATCGCACCACCTCATCTGCTCCAGCCCATGGAAGTTCATCACAACCGTCAACAAAAGACTATATTTTTTTTTCTTTTTACTTAGCCATCCACCTGTCTTTCTCTATATTCCCTTTTCCTCCATTATTTGTTCTTAGGCACTTTATTTTTCTGCTATGTCATTCTTTGTCTTTTTTTTTTTCATCTTTTACAAATATCAAAGGCAAAATCTTTTGTTTTTCTTAGGGAAAAAACACATCTTTTTGGTGGAGTCATCAATAGTGACGTAGTAAATTAAGGCATCGGGGATAGCATTTGAAAAAAAAAAAAAAAACTAATCTTTTTCTATTCTTCAATGATGCAGTCTTCGTAAAAAAATTAAACTTGAAAGTCCAGAATTTTTGTGCTCATGATTTTGTTATATGTTTTTAAATGTGATAACTTATATTAAGAAATGTATTTGATTACTTATTTTTGTTAACTTTTTTTTATATTTTAGATTTTCTTTTTCAGAAACAAATTAGTATTTCTAGAAATTTTAGTAATACCAAATCACGTGTCTTAAATGGTTCGTGTCATAGTTTTTCAACAAATTTTCAACGCTCGTTGTCGACTACCAATACTTTATTTAAGAAAAGAGATGAGTATATTTACATTTATTAGAATTTATCTACTAAAGCACTGACTTTTTGTTTTATTATGAAAAATAGATTGTTGAGATTGTAAAGATTGTAAAGNATATTAAAGGCAAAATCTTTTGTTTTTCTTAGGGAAAAAACACATCTTTTTGGTGGAGTCATCAATAGTGACATAGTAAATCAAGGCATCGGGGATAGCATTTGAAAAAGAAAAAAAAAACTAATGTTTTTCTATTTTCCAATGATGCAGTCTTCGTAAAATAATTAAACTTGAAAGTCCAGAATTTTTGTGCTCATGATTTTGTTATATGTTTTTAAATGTAATAACTTATATTAAGAAATATGTTTGATTACTTATTTTTGTTAACTTTTTTTTTTATATTTTAGATTTTCTTTTTCAGAAACAAATTATTATTTCTAGAAATTTTAGTAATACCACATCACGTGTCTTAAATGATTCGTGTCATAGTTTTTCAACAAATTTTCAACGCTCGTTGTCAACTACCAATACTTTATTTAAGAAAAGTGATGAGTATATTAATCTTTATTAGAATTTATCTAATAAAACACATATTCTTTGTTTTATTATGAAAAATAGATTGTTGAGATTGTAAAGATTGTAAAGATTGTAAATTCATTACAAATAAAAATTTAAGTACCCAACATTGATTATTAGTTTTGAATTTTAAGATGAAGGGTTGGAAGATGAAAAATATAAAGAAATATTATCAAAGAATTAGATGGCAGCACTTCAAAGACAAAAAAAAAAAAAAATTATAAGTAAACTTAAAGATCTTAAGATTTAGTATGCTAAAAAAAACTAAAACTAAATTTGATAAGATAATGAGTACTATTAAGCAAGTTACAAAAGGCATGCTTGAGAAATAAAAAAAATTCTTATGAATAAAAATAGTTAGTGGTAGAAGAATAATGTGAAAGAAAAATAAAAAAGAAGTTTTGTTATAAAAATTTGTTTAAATATGAAAGTTTGGAGAATTGGGAAAAATATATGGTGACTTGTATGGAGTTTAAAAGAATAGTTTCCGATGCTAAGAATTATATTTCTAATGATCTTTATAATAAATTAGATACTAAAGATGATAAAAGAGATATGTATAAACTAGTTAAATAAAGCGATAAGAAAAATAAAATTTTAGTTCAAGTTAAATGTATTAAAGATGAAAATTAAAAAATATCTTTTTTAGGTGAGGTTATTGAATATAGGTAAGTGAGATAATTTGATAAAATTTTCAATTAAAACTGGGAAAATATGATCAAAATTAATGATCTTATTATCGTAAATAATAACAAATTTTTTTATTTGCATCATAAGATTAGTAAAACAAAAGATGAGGAGACTTTAAAGAAAATGAAGTGTGAAAAAGTAGTTGGACCTAAAAATATTCCAATAAAAGTAAGAAAGTATTTTAGAGATCTGCAAATTCGTTTGCTTTCTAATCTTTTTTAATATTATTTTAAAAACAAAAATGTTGTTTGATAAATGGAGAAAGAGTATTGATTATTATTTTTAAGAATAAAGGGGATGCATAAGAATGCGTGTTAGGATATTTTCTTTCATGATTTTGCAGAAAATTTTTTTTTTGAGAGATCCCAAACGAGATAATTGAATAAAAACGCGCGAAAAAGAAATCTTAGATAATAGAATACAACTTTAACTTGAAAAAATTGAAAATATGAATAAAATCACGGAGTCACACTACACCAAAAAATTCATTATGAAATGAGAAAAACTATAAATTACATCACATTCAAATCTTTGTACAATCCTAGACTCACCAAAAAATTTGGGGTGAACCTCCTCTCTCGATTTCACAAGAAAAATCACATAAATCTAACACCAAACTCGTTGCATTGTTTCACACTATTTGCACACACACCACAACGAGGAAACACAAAACTTAAAGTTACGAACTGTTGTAAGTCCATTATAAGTGGTTGGGTGTTGCTTTTGAGCACCATGTTTCCCAACGCTCGGGTGCAGGGAGCGATCTTGGGCGCCTCCATGCCCATCTTAACGCTGCCTTTTCATGCAATCGGGTTCTAGGGCCTTCATTAGCGATGGTTCGCCCAACCATGTGTTGGACCGCCCACTCTTATCCTGCTATTAAGTGTAGGGCACCCGCTGAGTGCCTTTCCTTGTCAATTAGGCTCCACACATAACAATCTCCCACTTGGAAACTTATTTGCAATCATTTCCTCTCTAGATTTGCATCACTTCATAGTCATGTATTATAGTGTGGCTAACCCTTCGGTCTCAACCTTCCTAAATTCTAGTTAAAGCCAAACATAGCTTCAATTTCTCGATTGTAAATACATTTGTTAACATATCTACAGGATTATGAGTTGTCCAAGCATGAAAAGTGGCATTCTTAGCTTGATGAATAAACTCATAATGTTACTACGAAGTTTTCCAATCTCTTGTTTTTCACCTTGTTTTGTCATAAACCTCTGCAACCAAATCATCTTCTTGCTAATTTTAATGATAGCAATATACTCACCTTATGTAGTTGAAAGTATAAAAATCATCTTCAGTCTGAAAACCCAACTCACAGCAGTGTTTCCCATTGTACTTTTTCTACGATAAATATCTCCCGCTACATCTAAATTTACATATCATTGTAGATTAATTCCTGCTCTTCTAAAACAAAGTGTCTTGTTGAATGTTTCTCTCAAGTATCTAAGAATATACTTTACCATGTCTAAATGATGTTTTTTTTTTTTGTATTAGACGTTTATCTACTAACAACTCCCACTATATGTGCAATATCTGGTCTAGTACATTTCATCACATACATCATATTTTTAATAGTTGAACCATAGGAGATTCTTTTCATCTGTGTTTGCTCTGTTTTAGACTTGAGAAATTATCACTAAGATAGCTTAAATTGACTACCTAAGGGGGTGCAAATTAGTTTTGTCTAACTTATATTGAACATGTGTAGGTTTTTTCAACATATTTTACTTGAGATAACTTCAATGTACCTATACTTCCATTCTTGTTGATTCTCATAACATGATCTTCTTGGTTGGATATAAATTAATCTCAAACTCTCTTGATAATTGTTTTTTCAAGTCGCTGATCTTTATTATATCTGCTCTTGCAATCATCTTGTCATCCTCATACAATAGAAACATGAAATGAAAGTTATCAAAAATTTTTATGAATAAAAAATGATCTGCTCGACATTTCATGTACCCATTATTTGACATAATCTATCAAACCTCATGTATCATTTTCTTGGGATCTATTTCAAATCATAAAGACTAATTCTTCAATCTCCAAGCCATTTCTTTTTGTTCTAAAAAATCATGTCTCTGCGGTTGTACCATATACATAACTCTACATACTCATGCTCCAGATGTAGATTTTTTTGCTATCTAGCTCAACACAAATCTGATATTTATTATTTTCAATATAGGAGAAAATATCTCTGATTAGTCCACTCCTTCATTTTGGTTAAACCTCTTCACAAAAATAACATATGCTATTGTAACGATCAAATTTCAAGTTGATAGGAGGTCGGTTCGAATAGATTTAGTGTAGCTTAAAATCAACTTGTAACTCATTATATCCAATTTCGAGTTGAGTCATCTCAAAATTGAATCAAGCTCAGTCTGACTCGAAATCAAAATGAGCTGGCTCAAATTGAGTTAGTTGTTTCCATTACAACTCGAAATAAGCTTGAAATTGACTCGTGACTTGTTATATACAATTTTACTTAACATTATATATTAAATTTAATTAATAAAAAATACTATGAGTTGATCTCGACTCAATTTGAGGCGATCTATATATGGCTCAAAACCAGCTTGTTTATTTCTATCCAAGCCAAATTTTGAATCAATTTTTGAGCCATTAACGATCTTCGAACTAAATTCATAGTCCTATATGCTAGAATTTGCTTATTTTTTAAGCCTGTAAATTTACTTGTTGTGTAGTGTCTTTTTCTCATATGGTAATTCTATCAAATCCCAAGTTTGATTTGACATTAGTGAGTGTATCTCATCATCCATGACAAACTCTCACTCATTTGAGTCTTCAACTTGAGTGACCACTTCATAGCACTCTGGTTCACAATTATTAGTTAACAAAAGATAGTATAAAGAAGGAGAATACATTTATGTCGGTCGTGTTATTTTATTGGATCTCCTAACTTCAGTAGCAGGTATATGGGAAAGTTCCTATGTTTCGTTAGATTGAACATCTTTCCTTTCTCCATCTTCTTTATTACTAATATCTTCTGTCTCAAAATATTCAAAAGGCACATCAGAAGTAACTGATGGATAGTCTGGAGTTTTGTTTTTGTCTTTGTATGTCGTTATTTCATTAAAAATTACATTTTTGCTTTTGATGAATTTTTTATTTTGATAATCCCATAATTTATACACAAATTCATTTACATTGTACCCAATGAAACTGCAATTGATAGATTTTGAATCAAACTTACTTCTGGAATTTGCATCAACATGAACATATGTTGAACAACCAAATACTCTCAGATGTGATAGATTTTCCTATTTGTCACTCCAGACTTGTATATGTAATTATTCATTTAAAGGTATTGACAGACTATAATTTATCAGATAAACTGCAATGTTCATTGTTTTCGCCAATAACTACTTTGACTAGCTTGCATGTAACCTCATACTTCTGACATGTTCTTTGATGGTTCTATTAATGCGCTCAACCACATAATTTTGTTGTGGTGTTCTTGGAACAATGAACTCATGTTTGATTTCTTTTGAATCACTATGATTCTTGAACCTCTGATTGCAATACTCGCATTCCATTGTCTAATATGAGATACATCAACCTCAAGTTTGTTTTATTCTCATCAATGATATTCTTCTTCTTAAACACATCAGCTACATTAAATTTATGTTTTAAGAAGTACACACATACCGTTTTGGTTTGATAAATTATGACAGTGACAAAGTAATGTGAACCTCCAATAATTTGAATGGGGGTAGGGCCTGATACATCAATATGCATTAACTCCATCCAACTCGGGAGTGGGATGCTTCTGAACACATGATAGAAATCCCGCGGGATTTTATGGACGGTCCGAGATCTTTTGATCTAAGCAAACCACGGGTCAAGTGGTCTATCTGACTGCTTGCGATTGCCACTCATTGGGTTTGCATTGGGTTTGAAGTTAGTTGATTGCCTTCTTGCAAACTGCTTCGTTCAACACAAGCTCCAGAATGCCATGAAAGTTTAAATTCATATTATCTGAAGAGTTACCATCATGATTAGTTCATCCAAACTATATGGCAATGAACTAGGAGTAACAATACGGGACCTCGTCATCAAACTTGATGCCCATACAACACAATTGATTTGTCATTGTGTTGAAATTATTTAAGTGCCCAAACACTCAACTACTATCCACCATCTTTATATTGAAAAATCTCTTCATAAAAAAAAAATTTATCTGAAGTCGAGGGCTTCTCATACATCATTATTAGTACAACCATAGATTAACTATAGTTTTCTTTTTCACAATGTTGACAGCAACAGATGAAGAAATTGAAAGACGAATCAAACGAGTGTTCTCCGATCAAGAAGTTCTCATTTTTTCAGAGTCGTCGATTCATGCTTCTTGGTGATTCCTTTCAGTGGCAAATACAATTTCTTTTGATACAATTATAATTTACATTTCCAAAATGCAATGTGCATACCGTTGAACTTCTCCATCATGTATTTCTCTTTTTTAATCAGTGCTCCCTCTCGAACCAAATTACCTTAGAAAAATAGGCTCTGATACCATTTGTTAGGAGATTTTTTTCTTTATAAATCACGAAAAAATATCATTTTGAGAGATTCAAAACAAGATAGTTAAACAGAAACACACAAATAAGAAATCTTAGAAAATAGAACACAAAGTTAACGTGGAAAAAGCCAAGAACAGGAAATTATCACGATGCCACACAACACCATGAAATTTATTATGAAATGAGGGGAAATGTATATTTTATAATATACTTAAATCTCTATACAATCCTGAAACTCGCAAACAAATTTGGGTTGCTCTTTCTATCTCGATCGAAAAAGAGCACTCATAGAAATCCAACAACAAACTCGCAACACTAGTTTATTCGCACAACGTAGAGAAAAAAACATGAAACTAAAATTCTCAAACTGTCAAAGTCGATTACAGACGTTGGAGCTTCACTCCCGAGTCTTGTGTTTCCTAGGACTCGTGTGCAGGGAGTGTTCTTGCGGCATCCCTCTTGGGTGTTGCTTTTTCACGCGCTCGGGTTCTAGGGAGAAGTTCTTTTGGGCGTTGGGTCACCTTCACTGGCGATGGGTCGTCCAGCTAAGTGTTGGGTCGCTTATTGTCAGGCGCAGTCGCCCTCTTTTAGGCGCAGGGTCGTTCACTGTCAGGCATAGGGTCGCTCGCTGTCAGGCACTGGGTCACCCCCTGAGTGCTTCTCCTTGTCAATTTGGCTCCACACATAATAATGTGCAAATAATAAAGGAATTACATTAATTTGTCATACATTAAAATTATGAGAGAATAATTTAACATATGTTTTGATGCGATACAAAATTTTTTTTAAATCAATTTGGATTTATGATGGACAAGTCTACCATGGAAGTTGTACATTTATTAAGAAGTTTAATGGAGAAGTACAGAAAGAGTAATGATGATCTACATTTATTTTTTGTTCATTTAGAAAAAAATTATGATGAGGTTCTAAGAGAAGTATTTTGGAGGATTCTAGAAAAAGTTATATATATATTTATATAGATATATGTGTCTGTCAGTCTGTCTGTGTGTGAGCTATTACTTATATTTAAACACAAAGGAGGATGATGTATGTGTTTGTGTTTGTGTTTGTGTGTGTGTGTGTGTGTGTGTGAGTGAGAGAGAGAGAGAGAGCTATTACTTTTGTTTGAACACAAAGGCGGAGGATGCAATATGGTGTATGTTTTCGTTGATGATATTTCTGAATTTAAAGACTTTTGTTTGAGTAGATCTAAAGTTGATGACATGGAATGTAATTTTAGTAGTAGTAAATCTAGTTGGATGGTTGAAGTGGAGGAATGCATTAGGTCTATTATGTGATAGAAAATTACCGCTTAGATTTGAAGAAAATTTTTATAAAATGGTGTTTAGACTTACAATGTTTTATGGTGCAGAATGTTGGCCCATAAAAGAGAAGCATAAATTAAGTCGTGTTGCTAGATGAGAATGTTCAGGTGGATGAGTGGCTTTATGCTTAGAGATAAAATACGGAACTAATATATTTGTGAAAGGGTTGGAGTAGCTCCAGTGCAGACTAGATTAGAGATAGTAGCCTTTGATGATTTGGTCATGTTAAACGTCGACCATCTAATGATCCTGTTAGGAGAGTAAATGTTTTTTATTTGACTTATGTTAAAAAGATAGAGGTAGAACTAAAAAAAGACTTGAGCATGTTGTGTAAAAATGCTCTTAATTTATTAGAATTAAATGAAAATATGACTCTCAATAGGATACAATGGAGAAAAAGGATTCATGTAACCAACCCCACTTAGTGAAATAAAGGCATGTTGTTGTTGTTGTACCTCAATACGTGTTTTCAATTGCTTCTAAAAAATTATCATGAAAATAAGAAACAAATGAACATCCAAAGTTGCTTTCATTTTAGAAATCAAATATAAAATAAAACATGCTCTTTGCTTTTTACCATCGAACCCTCATCATTTTTTATTCATTACCGCTACAGTTGATGTCATGTCTAAGAAGGAATGTTGTTATTGCCGTGCATGTTGTACTATTTATCTTCATATGGCCTTATTAAACTTCTTGAAGGTTAGTATTGAAGGTTGAAGTACCCACTTATTTTTAAACTATCTTAATAAAGATAACAGATTTATCATTAATGTTAGTATTTATGCTATATTTTGTCAGCTTTGTTTATATGGAAAGTCTACTTTCATGCCTTCCTTTTACACATTGATAGCATGTGCCATTATGGCCTTTGCAAGTTTGTCAAAATCAAACACACAATTGAACCATTGCAAAAGGAGAGATTCAAAGTTCAATGGTTCAATTGAGGGTTAAACCGAATGACTAAAATTATTTAAAGATGAATTAGATGATGTAATAATATAAATGTGTAAAATAAATACATATATATATATATATATATATATATATAATAGTTAAACTTATAAAATTATAACATAGATTGATAAATATAATTATAGTTTGTAGTAAAAGTATAATTTATAATAAAAATATATTTATAATAATAATGATGTCATAAAATTTATAATATTCAAAATTAAAATTTTGAATATTTTAATAATATTATCTTATTTTGGAGCTCATTTAATATTTTTAAAGCTCAAATCTCATTGCCCAATTCTTCATTTTCGCAACCCAACTCAAATTTCATCATATTCGTAGTTGTTTAAGATCTGCATCATAAATGAGGGTTGGTATTGTAATTTATATGAAAAAAAAGAATTTTGCAACTTAAGCTTATAACTCACTTTGTGGAGGGCATGCTATGGATTAATTTGTTTAAACTTATATTAATTAGATTTAAAATTTTGAAATCCATTATTATAAGTTTAACTTAATATAGTTTATAGAATAATTTTTTATAAGAAGAATTTTAACAATTAGATTGAGAATTAAATAGTGTTATCGAAGTGTCAAACACAATGTGATGTGCAAGGCTTTATTGTTGCTTCAAATTGCAAAAAGCAGAGCGAAGCGGCAATTTTATTAAGCAAAACACTAATATTTCACATAAAATTATTAATGTATAAATACATTCATGACTAATTATAAAGCATAATCTATAACTTATATATTAATATAAAATATAAAAGAATGCGGTACAATATCAAACTTAAAGGAAAACATTGAGAGTGAATGGTCATGTCTTTTGAAAATTAAAAATTTGAAGAAAAATATATAGGTATTAATTAAAATTATCTCTTAAACTTTCTTTTTTTATTCACCCTCATTACCTAAAAAAGGGGCATTTACATAAATGCCATCTATTTCCTATGCATCTACAATTTTACATATCTAACACCTAAATATAATATGTAAAAATTGATTCTAGGTGATAGATATGTAAATACATATGATTTCAGAGGCTGATCAGCTAAATTGAAGTATAAGCCAAAATCGAAGGAAAATTGTAGTGTTTAAAGCGCGCTTCCAAATCGCGCTTCCAAATCTAGGCCGAAATCGAAGACGATGCTCAGGTTTCTTGTGCTCCTCGTACTCTTGAACACGATTGTCTACTCCTTGCTATCCATTAAACACAACCCATAGCCTTTAATTATTCTCATCAAATCGTTAAACGGATCAACTAGCATAAATGCTTCGAAGCGCGTTTCAGTGAAGCGCGCATCGAGCGATTTGCTTCGCTTTGTGTGTGAAAAATGTTTCAACATGCTCTTTAAAAACATTGGAATTAAATGAGATTATAAATGTTTTTTGGATGGGTTGATTTCATATACTGGGACCGGTTCACCTGTTTGATGCGAAAACAGTTTCTGATTCTACCTACGCTAGACATATGCTTAGTTCATGATTGAATATGTTGAACTATTCGGCCAGATCCAGTTTTTAAAATCTCGGGCTTTTGTATTGACTTCCTGGTTTACCGCATTAATTTCTTGTATGAGATTTAGACCTGCCTAAATTACACCCATATCTTGTGTTTCTTTTTTTTTTCTTGCATTCAATGTTCATAGCATAGAAGCTTCTTTGTCTGATTCTTTTTGTTAAAATATTCACTTAAAGTTTAATTCTCAAACATAGTTGAGCTCCAGCTTCATTAGCCTGTACAGACTACTGACCATCATTAATGTTCCACTCTAGCTCCCAGAAAGTGGTGACGAAAAGCTTGATTATCTTGAGTTGATATCATTGAAACTTGAATGATCTGTCGTCAGGTCAAATTTATTTATTTATTTTTTTTTCAGAGGCACTTTTTGGTATCTTGAGATTAAAAATAATTACATTAGAGGTATACTTTGTTCTCTTAGGTGATTTGTTGTAAATATTTGTTTTAGAATTCATCACCCCAATTCAGTTTTTGTGTCATATGTTGATGAAAACTTCTAAGTTTGTGTTTAATGTAATTGCCAATGCATGCTTGTTTAAGAGATCATAATTTTTTGTTTTATGAGGCATGCGATGGGCTTGTGATACTGGACAACTTCTAGCATCTGAAATTTTTTCCAATGAACTTATCAATCTTGATCTTTCCAGTTTTAATGGCTATTGCCCCAACTTCTCTTTGAACTTTGCAGGTGTCTATAATGCCAGTTGTTGGGAAATGACTAAGAACAACAGCTAGGTTAGAAAAGGAAAATTAAAGGAGTTGACACAAGAAAATGTTATGTTTTGGCGTGAATGATTTGCCTATGTTCATGACATGATACATAAAAAAATTGCTTTAATTAAGAAATGTCACCATAATTTTCTCTCCCACATAATACTCTAAATATTGTACAGGATGGTAAAAGACCAAACAAGGTAGGAGCTTCGGAGTTGATATAGAAACCTTCAGTTAAATTCCTTATTCACAAAAACAAAATCTTTCTTGCAGCATCTTGTTTGCTTATGATCGTACCGCAGTTGGATCTTTTGCTAAGGTAGTTCATCGGGCACGCACGCGCATGTCCGCACATACACGTGTTTATATATATATATATATATTCATTTTTACTTGGCAGTTTCTATTTTTCTGTCTTTTTCCCTTTTTTAATTACATCATCTCTTGTTTTTATTTTCATGAACATCCAACCGTCCCCGTTCTCTCTCTAAATCATGGACCAGACCGCTAATCTCATAATCTCAACAACAACTAGGCTTTATCTCACTAAATGGGGTCGGTTGCATGGCTACTTTTCTCCATTGTGTCGAGTGTCATAGTTTTATTTAATTCTAATAGATTAAGATCATTTTTATACAATATGCCCAATTCTTTTTAGGTCTACTTTTGCCTTTCTTAATATAAGTCGAATCTAAAACATCTCTCCTTATTGGATCATCAGTGGTCAGCATAATGTGACCAAACCATCTAAGCCGACCCTTTTTAACTTTGTCCACCACTAAAGCTGCACTAAACCTTTCACGGACATATTCATTTCACATTTTGTCTCTAAGTGTCAAACCACTCATCCACCTAAACATCCTTATCTCAGCAACACTGAACTTTGTTTTATGCTTCTCTTTTAAAGACCAATGTTTTGCGTCATAGAGCATTGCAGATCTCACCAACATCTTATAAAATTTTCTTTTCACTCTAAGCTGTATTTGTCTATCACACAATAGGCATGATGCATTCCTCCACTTTAACGAACTATAGACCCAAGGTATCTAAAACGATCACACATTTTAATGATTTGATCACCCATAGTTATAACCATGTCACTTGAGCTGCTACTACTAAAATTATATTTCATATATTTAGTTTTAGATCTACTCAATCGAATGCCTTTAGACTCCAATGCACACCTCCATATATCAAGTTTTTTCTGAACTCTTTCTCTCGGCTTATCCACAAGAAGGATATCATCAGCGAAAAACATACACCAAGGAACATCCTCCTGCAAATGTCCAGTAAGAGCATCTATGACCAAAGCAAAAGGATACGGGCTTAAAACCGGTCTCTGATGTAATTCAGCTGAAATAGGAAACTACTTGGTCAATCCTTCTTCTATCTGAACACAAGTAACAACTCTAGTATACATATCTTTAATCACTTGAAAATAAGTCATATCAACATCTTTTTTCTTTAAAACTCTCCAAAGGACTTCTCTTGGAACCTCACCGTAAGTTTTTTTCTAAATCAATAAAAATATTATATAGATCCTCTATATTTTGTTTGTACTCCTCCATCAAATTTTTTAATAAATGTATAGCTTACATAGTAGACCTGCCCAACATAAATCTAAACAGATTGTGAGAAATCTTTGTATTAGGTCTTAACCTATGTTCAAGTATTCTCTCCCATAATTTTAAATTATGACATATGAACTTAATTCTTCTATAATTTGCACACTCTTGTGCATCCCCTTTTTTCTTAAAAATGGGGACAAAATACTCTTCCTCCACTCGCCATACATTTTTTTTAGTTTTTTAAATAATATTAAAGAGTTTAGCAAGCCAAGAAATAGTCATATCTCCTAAGTATTTCCACACTTCAATTGAGATATCATCAGGTCCTATAGATTTTCCACTATTGTTTTTCTTTAAAACCTTATAAACTTTCTTTTTACTAATGCAACGGTAAAAATAAAATATTTTATTATTATTAATGATAATAAGATCACTAAGTTCAATCGCATGTTCAAAAACGTCATTGAAAAGTTTATCAAAATTGCTCATGCACCTATGTTGCATGTCTTTATCTACGAAAAATACTTCTTGATTTTCATCTTTAATACAATTTACTTGAATTAAATATTTATTTTTTTCACTTTATTTGGCCAATTTATATGTATATTTTTCACCCTTTTAGTATCTATAATCTATTATAAAGATCATTAAAAGCAAAAATTTTAGTGTCACGAATTGTTTTCTTTTAATTTTTATGGGACACCTTTTATTTTTCTCAGCTATCTAAGTTTTTTATATTTAAACTAACTTTTTATAAAACAACTTCTTATATTTTATCTTTTCCTCCATATTATTATTCAATTACCAACTTTTTTTATTTATAAAAATGTTTTCTTTTGATTCTCCAAGTACATCTTTTTTCGCATGTTTATTAGTGTTTGTAACTTTGTTCCATATAGAATTTGTTTCTTCATGAACATCTCAAATTTTAAAGTTTACTCATAAAAAATAATTTTACTTATGTCTTTTAGGTGCCTTATCTAATTCAATGAAAATGTTTTCTTGCATTTTCAATCTTATCACTCTTTATCTTAAAATTCAGAATTAATAATCGAAATTGAAATAACTTCGCACTGAACTTTTCCTTCTGCCCATATGCTGGAATGGCTCTCTCTATTTCTCCTATTATTAATTAAGGTGGTGATGCAAATTGAAACTGATTTTTGACTTCAGACTTATCCATTTATCATCTGGAGTTTGTCATAACGAATACTTAAGAAAAATTCAAATAGCCTCCTTAATTGGAATAATTTCAGTAACAAAAATTTGAACTTTGATTATCCATATCTTTTCATTGAATCTGATGTTATAAAGAAAAAATGGGACTCCGGCATAACATCTCTCTCTCTCTCTCTGGTTGAGAAACATACTTATTGTAGGAGTATTGAAACTAAATTTAGAGTTCAAGTGAAATACTAGTGATAGAAATATGCAGTGCTAGATGCAGAAACAGTTCCGTCATTTTATCTGCCACTTTATGTCCAATTTTCCTGGTGGAATGCAAAAGACAAAAATCATGCGTCTTACACTACGTTTATGCATTGTGAATTTGTTCCAACAAACCTGTAAGTCTGAGTGTCATGCATTTCAAACATCAGCTTTTCGTTTTACACCCTTTGCTTTACTTTTTATTCCTAAAATCCTCACTGCTTATATCTTCCTCGAAAATTCTAGTATTAATCAATAGGACTATCAGCTGCCCACTTTTATTTCGAACCTTATAATTCTCTTAAATTTTAATAATGTAGGGCAATGACGTGGGGAGTCAGTATCGTTCTGGGATATACTACTACACACCAGAGCAGGAGAAGGCCTCCAAGGAGNAGGGCAATGACGTGGGGAGTCAGTATCGTTCTGGGATATACTACTACACACCAGAGCAGGAGAAGGCCTCCATGGAATCTCTTGAAGAGCACCAGAAGACCTTGGATCGAAAGATTGTCACAGAGATTCTTCCTGCCAAGAAATTTTACAGAGCAGAAGAATACCATCAACAGTACCTTGAAAAAGGTGGCCGCTTTGGTTTCCGGCAATCTGCTTCGAAGGGCTGCAATGATCCCATTCGCTGTTACGGTTGATGTTCTTATGGTAAGTATGCTTATATGTTTTTCAAATATTTATTTCTTAAGCAGTTGGAACCTTTTAAATACCGTTGGAATTTAGCTTCTAGTCCGTAAATGTTGTTGTATATAAACCTTATGTATTCCTTTATTTTAGTATTGGGGTGATGTATATAATGGCTTATTTCTGGTGATGTAGGCTGATGGCATTATAGATGCTTGTATGGTATTCAAAATCTTAATCTATAGTTTGCTCATTTGGTTGATTTTCTTTTTTGGAAATTATTGATTGGAGCTGCTTACATCAATGAAGCCTACTCGAGTGAAGTTATATTTGAGCATACATAGGGTATAATCAGGAAAAAGGTTCTCTTCTTTTTGTCATTAAAAAATGGGGTTACGTCAAAAGGCTGTTGATGCTCATGCAGATGTGGTCAATGAAGCATGAGCAGTAGTAAATTTTGGAGTGCAACGGATGAGGTGACCACAGTTGATCAATAATGAATATGAGATATGGTGGCCTAAATATTAAGGCAGAGATAAAACATTTGCATAATTAGACATAATATGGAACAAAATAGCATAGAACTTGAAAAATTTTGAATGACATGATGGGGTGAGGATATATATATATAGCATACTTTTATTATAAAAGCCTCTTATGATTCTCCCATTATTAAGTCTTAGCCTTCCATTCTATTTAAAATGCAAGACTGAGATTTAGATCTCAGCCTATGACTTGGATTAAAAGTTCGCATCATTTTGAAAAAGATATAACAATAACAAGAAGACTTTATCACTTTGAAAAGGACGTTAAAAGAATGATTGTGATTCTTGCATTATAAAATCTTAGCCTTTCATTAATTTAAAATGAATGGCTAATATATATCTCAGCCTATGACTAGATTAAAAATTCACATNGAAAAGGATGTTAAAAGAATGATTGTGATTCTTGCATTATAAAATCTTAGCCTTTCATTAATTTAAAATGAAAGGCTAATATATATCTCAACCTATGACTAGATTAAAAATTTGCATCACATTGGAATATATATATATATATATATAAGTATAATATAATAATGTTACATTTTTGCGCTGTTTTAAATGGGTTTGTATCGGATACTTTCTTGTATTTTACATGTATGAGACTATCGCTCGGCTATTATCTGACCCGATCGATTGAGCTTGTTTGGCTTTGGGTCTGCAGGGTTGGCTTAGTCGACTGATTTTGTTAGCCCTTGATAACGTATGGGGAAACTTTTGGACATCCTCGGTATGATTGGACATACTGAGGGGTTAGGTTTTCCCTCAGATCAGCTTCTTAGTGGTGGTTGGCTCAGATGCCTTGTTTCAAATGGCATAATTGTCTGATTTCTTTCTCGATCTTCAATACTGAGATTGTTCACTTTTTGAAATGCTTCTCTTTCTTAGAGTACCACTCTTGAAAGTCGTAGATTCAAATTCAAGTTCTTACTCCAGAATTCGGTAATATGAAGTGAGTTGATAAGTATGCAGGCGGTCCTTTTCGAGGTATAGCTAGTTGGTCCTTAGTACTAGGTTTTCTAGCAGCATTGGTTTGCTAAATCTACATAAAAGCTTCGAAGGGTTGGCCATATATGAGAGCCGGTCTCACATCCTAGTGTCAGTTATTGGTAGCGAAGAGATTGGAAGTCGTACCAAAGTTCCAGTGTGGATTGGATTGACCACGGACGGCAAGGTTTGCTGTTTCAGTTGAATTACCGGATTCAAGAACTTCAGCACTTTAGACCCGTCAATCTAGAATTGGAACAAAGATTGCTTTGTTGCTAAGCATTGTACTTGTTCCCGTCTTCACCAATTATGAAGTAAACAAAATTCTCTATTTGGCTATCTTGCAAAAAAAATATACATATGGATGTGAAAGTTGAGCCAGTACGCATTATTGGGCTTAGGTTCACTTATTCCTACCAATCAACGGGATTTTGTGTTGACCTCATTCATTTGAATCAGATAATTTTGATCGTTTTAATGCTCATTATTTGGAATGTGGATTTCCCATATTTCAACCCTAACAGGCTTTCCCTCTGTAGAAGACTGGAATGTGGNTATATATATATATATATATATATATAAGTATAATATAATAATGTTGCATTTTGGCCGCTGCTTTAAATGGGTTTGTATAGGATACTTTTTGGTATTTTACATGTATGAGACTATCGCTCGTCTATTATCTGACCCGATCGGTTGAGCTTGTTTAGTTTCGAGTCTGCAGGGTTAGCTTGGTCGGCTGATTTTGTTAACCCTTGATAATATATGGGGAAACTTTTGGACATCCTCGGTATGATTGGACATGCTGAGGGGTTAGGTTTTCCCTCAGATCAGCTTCTTAGTGGTGGTTGGCTCAGATGCCTTGTTATTTCGTTTCTAATCAAAATATTAGGATTTTGATCATTTTGTCTCCTTTTGCCCTCCTTGTGGCTCTATCAGCTTTGGACTTGCTTGCTTTGGCTGGGACGGTTGCTCTCATTTGGATAAACGGACCTCAAGTTCTTTTGTTGGTCGATCTTCCTTTAATGTACTCTCCTCCTATGGATTGTTAGATCTCCTTAGAATCAACACAGGCACATTTTTTGTACATATTTTAGTTTCAGTATTCTCTTACTTCTTGAAAGTGACACTGCGATAAAAAAAAGTGAATTTAATACAAAAAATATTTCACATATATTTTTAGTCAATGATTCAATAATCCACACCTTTGAGTCTTATAAATAAGGTGTGACGAGAGTCTTTTAGTTTATATTTTCCCTCCAACATTTCTCATTTAAATCAGTCAATTTTTGCGGGGTGCAATGAATAACTTTTAAAATCCCTTGGTTAGTGTACACAACAATGATCTGCTTTGTGTTGCCTAAGGGAGATTGAAGGAGTGGTACCGCCAAGAAGGTGAAAAGAAGACGAAAATATCGTTAAGAAGAGAAAAGTGGCTGCATTAGCAGATCAGGTAGGGTCGTCAAATTCATTTTGCTTAGCTCTTGACTGAGAACGTTTAAGCGACCGACCCAACCATCGATCTGTCAGCTCAACCTTTTGTTGTGGTTTAGGACCCATCGGTTGAACTGACAGTGCAAGCAGCTACTGGTGCTCTATCGTCGCCCGGGATGCAAGGAGCTACTGGTGCTCTGTCGCCTCCCTTTGAGGGAGACGCTTTGGTTACATCGTCTGAGTGAGATTGACTTCTTGGTATGAGGAGCCTTGATCTTTCTTATTAGAATTTAATTTTTTTGTCTCAATTTTTATGTTTTTTATTGATTTGGCTGGCCCAATAATAATGGGTGACGGCTCACCTTTGGCAACTGTTGGTGGGAACCCGATCGTAGCACTGCAGCAACTATCCAGATTTCGGTCGGGAGCGACAAATTTTTGAGTGAGGATGGTGGGATTGATCGCTCAAACAGTCCTGTCGGGTCCGCGGAGAAGCAACTAATGGACATCAGACATCCCTGGATCGTTGTCTGAGAACTCCTTTGCTCAGTCAACCGTGATTTATCGAGGCAATGAGAAATGTGAGTTGCTTGCTTGTTTGGAGAAGGTGGAGAGGATAAAGGAGGAAATGACCATTATTCATCGGGAACTGTCAGACGTGCGGGAGCTATCCGTCATACTTCGAGCAAGGTAAAGATTGATCGGGCGAGCTAGTTCAAGTTGGGGGAGATGTTTTGTATAAGAGACTAGTTTAATTGGGGTATGTTTCTGTTGAAGTGACATACTATCCTCTTATAAAATATTTCCTTTTGGGATAGTTCTCGAGTGCTTCTTTTAAGTTGTAATGTCTTTTTTCAAAATAAATTGTATTCTTTCATCTTGATTCTTGTATTAATGTGATCCTTTTATTAGCACGTTTTCAAAATTGCTATGAAATTCCATTTTTACTCTTTTGTGATGGTTTTTTTCCCTTCGTTTCCTTATGTATATAAGCATGGGGGCTTTGATGAATGATGACTACACTTTTACTTTATCTTTTACTACTCACTTTTCTTCACTCCCTTGGCTTTCTGCTTTCTCACTCTACTCAATGGCTCCAAATTCCTTTTCAAAAGGCTTCAGGTCAGTCGTCTCAATCGACCAACTGATAATAACTCATGGGGAAGTCAATTGGTTACAATAGACTTCAAGTCAACTAAGAAGGTTAAGGTTCCTAGTGAGGGTGTTTCAGATACTTCTCCGTTCGAAGCAGATATTATCTTATAT
Organism: Phalaenopsis hybrid cultivar; assembly: GCA_002079205.1. Lineage (NCBI taxonomy): Eukaryota > Viridiplantae > Streptophyta > Magnoliopsida > Asparagales > Orchidaceae > Phalaenopsis > Phalaenopsis hybrid cultivar. Next base: position 90,638 of record JXCR01108274.1, on the reverse strand, counting down.
GAGGATTAATTCCACTCCTGTTTGAGACTACCTCTCTATCGGGAGCTGCAGATCATTTTCAATTGCTACGAAATTATTCTGGACTTAAACTATCAAATCTCATAGCCGCAATCATGATCTTTATAATTTTCTACCATCGGTCTAGAATCCTTTGGTAGATGGAGATCTTCACTATTTATTTGCATTCTGGGTTTATCCTGACAGCTTCGTGCAATTCATGTCTCTCAACAAGTTCTGGTTGCTCAAGTTGGACAATAAATGGAAGGCTGGAAAATTTTTTTTTCCTCAGTTCTTCTCCTTGGGGGTGGTACATTCAAATCATTCCATTCGGTAGTGCCCGCGCCAAATCAAAAAAGAATATGTTGAATCAGATATTGGTCGAACCCTAGGAGGTCAAATTTGTCAGCTGTCGGTCCGCCAATTCCTTGATTTGGTAAGGTGCTACAGTTGAACTCCTTTGGATGGATGATTGAGGAGGATTGGTTGGCTTCTGATGCTCATGAGGTCGAGAGGGAGGCATCAGTTGTCGCTCGAGCCGCAAAGAAGAAGGCCCATGTGACTGATCAGGCTGAATTTGCTCACCCCAAAACTGTTGGAGTGGCAGGTTCACATAAGCCATCGGTGATTTGCGCTGGGAAGGATCGCGAAAGTACAAAAATGGTTTACTCCGTGTCTAGTTCTTTTATTATTTTCAAAGGATAGACACTATTGAGCCCATCCTTATGGAGAGGAAAATTTTTGTGTTGCCCACTAAAAGTGCTTTGTTGGTTGCAAGTCCCTCGAGCACATAAACGCCAAGAGGCCGATAGGACGATGAACTTTGGCAGATTCAAGCCGACGTATTGCGGGGCTTCGGTGGAATAATAATAAGAAACATCCACCACCCTCGATCACTCCCTCCCTCTTTCTTCAATCTTCCTGCTAAAGATAAAGCAAGCCTTCCTTCCTCAGCTTGCCTAAGCGAACCCGGGTCCGAGTCCAACTAAGAGGAGGCATGCCACAAGGGCAATGCACTTGTGTCTAACTTGAGTGACTTAATTCCTCCCCTGCCTCAAAAGAAGCATGGGTGATCTTCTCTTAGTTGAATTCCAATTCAAGAGAAGGGGGCCAAGGTGATCACCAACTCAGATGTTCGGTTTGCCATAATTGACCTCAAGAAAGACTAGTATCCTGAACACCTACGAGAGGGTCCTTAGGGAGCAAAGCCTCTCTAGCCTATGCCACATCTGAGGGGTATCAATTGATGTCCTGTGAGGTTTCTCGCTTCCAGTTGATGATCCTTCTTTAAAAAATGTATGACCACTAGAGGCTGAGGAAAAGCTGGTTGCGACTAAGGAGAGGCTTAAAATAGTGGAGGAAAGGTTGACAAGAATTGAAGCCGAGACACTCAAGCAACAAGAAAAAAATCGAGCATTGCGGGAGATGATGGTCGAAACGAAGACATATGAGAAATTTCTTGTTGATCTCTCCACCTACCGGCACCAGGTGGAACTTCTCACTTCAAAACATAGGGAAGGGGTAGCCTTCAGCATTGGCACGCTGGTGATGATGAATTTGATCTCCTCTAAATGGACCAACATGGAAAAATTTATCACCTTGTTGTCGGACTTAGAGTACTGGGAGGAAGACGAGAGTATTGAGGACAATGGAGAGTCAAGGTGATCAATTTATTCTCTGATTTAAAGCCTAAGAATTTCATTTTACACATAAGCGGGATCAAACCCGTAACCCCGTAAGTCTTACAAACTTTGTCAACTAAAGAGTCAAGGTAGGTGATATATATATATATATATATATATATATATATATATATATATATATATATATATATATATATATATATATATATATATATATG
>JXCR01108274.1:72542-88628 GCA_002079205.1 Phalaenopsis hybrid cultivar | reverse complement strand
ATATATATATATATATGCGGGCACGCACACACACTCTACAAGATGTATTAAAATTTAGCATATTCAGCAATTATTTACTTTTTAAAATTGATATATAGCTTAGGTAAGAATGAATAGACTATGTAATTAAGGGTCTGTTTGGGGTAGCTTGAAAGTGAGGGCGGCATTTTGAAAACGCCACCGTCCCGTTTGGACTTATTGCCAGATTATCCAAAATTGTGTTTTCATATTTTTGAATGACGCGGACCGCGGGATGACCCCCGCGGTCCGCATTTTGCGAATTAATTTTACCTATATGGCCCTTAACCCTATTCAATCCATCACTTTCGCTCCCGTGACGCTCCCCACAACCTTGCCCCCGAAACCTCCAGCGGAGAATCTTTTGTGATTAGTCTAGCCCTAATAGCTCCTCCACTACGGATCTGGTTCGTTTTCCCTCTGGTTCTTCAGCATTTGACTTCTTCGTCATCTTCTTCTTCGACTTTTCGCTCTACAGGTATATCTTCTCGTCTTCCATGACATTTGACTTTTATATGAATTTTGGAAGATAAGTAGCCATTCTTATTTTGGTTTCTTGATTGCTGGAGGTTGGTTTATCGACAGAGCTTGAGTAAAACATGAGGGTTTCGTGCATCATTATTGTGGCATTTGGATAATTTTGTGTTCTTCTAAAAACAAACATTTTCACTTATGCTGCTAATTTTCGTAGGTGGATTAGCTATCTAATTACTGTGAGAGCAAAGAGGTCTTTTTCCTCTTTCAGTTTGCTATAGCTTTGTGTTCTATTTCTTTTGATTTTATTAACATAGTTGTTTTTTTTAGCAAAGTGTCCTTATGTATGCATCATGAGTTAAGAGTTTTGTGACAATTTTTACATAGGTTGTTATATTTGGTTTTTACATATCACACATTTGAGTAATCATCAATTCTTTTGCATGTTTTAACAGATGAGTAATCATCAATTTTTTTTATATTTGGTTTTTACATATCACACATTTGAATTATGTCACAACTGGCATATAGAACTCAATGAATAAAGCTAAAGAGACTGGATCATCGACCATGTGGGATAGAGAAGTAACTATTATATTTTGTGATCAATGTATGAGGGAGGTTGAGGTGAGAAACAGACCCACAACTTATTTTAACAAAGAAGGGTGATAAAATCTTATGGTTAAATTCAAGGAAGTGACTGGAAGAGATTATGATCGCATGAAAGTGAAGAACAAGTGAGATTAGTTAAAGAATGATTCGAAATTATGGAAAGAACTGAAAAGAGGATCAACGAGAATGGGTTGAGATCCAGTTAAGCGCATAATAAATGCATCAGAGGATTGGTGGGTTGAGAAAGTACAGTTACATAAATGTATAATATTTCTTTATCTTGAATCTAATTTCGCATTGAATTGAAACGATTTTATTAATACAAATTTGTAATCTATATCAGACAGTGCCGTCAGCCATTGGTATTGATCCAGTACTAAAGGAGAAACTGGATGACATGTTCACTGGGGTTGTCACAATAGGAACCCATGCGTTCACCCCAAATGATCTAGGGTTTGGCAGCTTAGCTCAGGAGATGAAGACCGTGCAGATAGGTGATTCAGGAGAAGGTCCTAGCCATGTCCACACAGATGTTCAATCCATTAGCGTGCCTAAGCATCCCAGGATAGAAAAGAAGAACAAATGGGTCGTTTTCATCAAAGGCACCACCGATAGACTGGCTGAAACATGCAAAGCTTGGTCTTCTTCCTCGCAGGAAAGCTCAATTAAGGAGTGTCTTCAAGTCCTCAATACATATTCTGATGTTAAGACAGACGATGATGAATATATTCAATACGTGAAGGTGTTACGAGATCCAACCATAAGACAGTTTTTTATGAAGTTGGAACTAAAATATCAAGTCAAATACTTGCTTTCTTTTATGAGCGAATGAATGTTTGAGTTATTATGTATTTTATTTTCTATTGTTCTGTTTTATGTTTCTGTGATGGACACTTTTCCTTTCTCCTTAGTGGATGTTTTTAATTTAGCTTGTACTATGCACAAATTTTATTTTTTACGCTTGTACCTTCTATGTTTTGCCCAAATTTCAATTGTGTACTTTTCATCTTTCATAGCAAAGTTTTTTTTCTATTACTAAAGTTTATAAATTTTTCTTGTATTAATTTTGTAGTATGGATGAAGAAAAAGTCAACCACATACGCACAGTTGCACTTATCATTACTTTGTTGTACTATTACTATCTTAAACACGTCGATCGAAACACATGTATGACGTCAAGTCAAATAGGAGACAAATGGGTCGATGAGTTATTACGGGGCCACCTAATTTGATGTAATCGGAACTTTTTGAGTTATATAAATGTTATTCAACTCTTTTGTATTTTCATGTTGTGACATTTGAGAAAATAACAAATTCTGCGTGATAGATTATTCTTTCAACTAAAAAAATCTGTGAATAAGTTGTTTACAAAACGACAAAACAAACAACTAAACAACTTATCCAGAATAAGGGCAACGTGGACATTTATCCAGAATAAGCTATTTTTCAAACGCACAAATAAAACAATCAGTCAGCTTATTCGGATCAGTTGTCTATCAGCAGATTATTAAGATTAGATGCTTATCAGCAGAAGCTGGATAAGCTGCAGCTGTCCCAAATAGACCCTAAGTTTAGTCAGTCCTCAAAAGTAATAAATTTGAGTCGGCGTCTTGATTGTCTAGGGGTGCATTTGGGGTGGCGTTGCGGTGTCGTATTGTAATTTTTCTTGTTTGACAAAACTACATTTTACTTCTCAAAAAACTGCAGTTGAAAATTATGTTTTCCCAATAAACCTCGCTACCCTTGCTAGCTGCTAGAAAGTCGCGATCTGATTCTTAAAAAAAAATTATAATATTCACCACAGCTTTTTAAACACCTTCATCGATCCGAGCATTATTTGTTTGTGTTTGCCTCGTATTCGAAATAGTTCAATATTTTTGTTTATTTGTGGTTAACTTGATTCAAACTAAATTGTTCGAATTAAGCTCGTGTTTGGCACTAATTTCAACTTGTACTACAATTTCAAAAAAAAAAAAATTTATTTTAAATAATTTTAATTGAACTGAAAATAAAATAATTTTTTTTTTTCACAAATAATCACTGAAGAGTGCTTCAAGTGAACGTTAAAGCTTACAGTTCTCTCAGTTTCTTTTCGCTTTAATAGAGGATGGAGCTTTTCTAAAACTAAACGGGCCTATGTAATTTTCAAAAAAATGGGGCATTTACAGACATACCACCAAATTCTTATGTATTTACTTATCTAGCACCCAAATTTTATTTTTTAAAATCTGATGGGTATTTACTCACATATCACCCAATTCTTATGTATTTATCTTTTTTACATTTTTCTAAACAAAATTTTCTATACCATTTGATTAATTTTTACATATTATTTATTTATTATTTAACTAATTCAAGCCAAAAAAAACAAACACAACCGAACAAAAATTTATTCTAATTCATAAATCGAGCTCAAAAAAATTATTCATGTTTGACTCGTTTGCTTTTCGGACGAATCAAACACAAGCTACTTAGCAAGTCGAACACGAATTACTCGCAAACGATAGCTTTTTTGACATCATCACTGACAATTGTTTTTTCAAACAGCTGCAACTACTCTAAATAGAACCAAGATTGCAAAAGCAGACAAACTTATCAAATAAATGATTAAAAAAAATTGAAATAAGAGGATAAAATTCTGTATCTTTGCAGTTTGCAGTTGCCTGTTAGTGCCGGTTAACTTTTCACACATTCCTTCATGGCGATTTATGTATTATGAAGATAAATAAATAAACGTCGATCATATGCCCGCTCATGCAATTAGCTAGGTATATATATGCATAGATTATTAATTGTATTTTCAATATTTTGAAAATTAGACCGGATATTGAAACGGTAGAGGAAGAGGAAGGTCCAGATTTTAAGGTTGGACCAAAGTTGATGGATGAAATAATAAATCATAAATTTATTTAAAAATAACATAAATTATGTAATAATAACAAAATTGATTCCTTAAGAAGTTTGTTACAAAGAATAATACGTCATAGTCCCGCATTCCAAATTAACTAACACATAATAATAATAATAATAATAATAATAATAATAATAATAATAATAATAATATATTTAGGAAAATATTAATCACAAAATAAAAAATCAATATTAATATTCATAATCTTATCCTATTTAAAAAGTTTTATTTTTTATTTTTAGATAAAAATATATTTTTTAATTAAAAATGATTTATTATTAAGAATATTTCATGAAAAAAAATTGGGGGAATTTAATAAATGACAAAATAATTTTTTTCATTTAGCATATTAAATTGATTAATTATATAGCAATCTTTTTTTATTAAATTATTTATTCCATTATGTAAATTAATATATCAAATTTAATAATATATTTCATGTGTAATATTTTGGCTCTAACCAAAAATATTATTTTCTTATGCTGTCATTACTTTTAATGTCACGTCTCAAAGATGTATTCACTAGTTTATTTTTAAAAGAAAGACCTAAAAAACAGAAACAAAGTGAAATAATGTCATAAAATTGACAATCTTTCGGATAGGTGAGCTCGTGATATTAAATAAGATATTTATTTTATTGTTATTTTATCCTCAATAGCTTTGGGGTAAAAAATTGATTTGGACCCCACACAAAATTTCGACAACCTCTTTTAGCTTTTATAGTGTAGTCTCACATCTTTAAATTGAAAAGCATGAGATAGCTATGGAAATTTAAATCTCTAAAAATTTGCATAAAAATACATGAGCTGGTAATTTGTTAGAAATGCTGTTGGTTCACTAGTTTTGATAATAACATAATTGATTCCTTAAGAAGTTTGTTACAAAGAATAATATGACATTGTCTCACATCTCAAAAAAATAATAATAATAATAATTCAGAAAAATATTAATCGCAAAATAAAAAATCAATATTAATATTCATAATTTATTCTATTAAAGAAATTTTATTTTTTTATTTTTAGTTAAAAATATATATTTTTTAACTAAAAATGATTTATTATTAAGAATAACTCATGAAAAAAATGCTTGAAATTTATTAATGACAAAATATTTTTTTTGTTTTGCATATTAAATTGATTAATTTCATAGTAACAACTTTATTAAATTATTTATTTCGTTATGTAAATTAATATAACAAATTTAATAATAAGTTGCATGTGTAATATTTGTGGTTCTAACTAAAAATATTATGTATTCACGATTTCATTACTTTTAATATCACATCTCAAAGATGTATTAACTAGTTGATCTTTTAAAAGAAATGTGTAAAGAGCAGAAACAAAGTGAAATAATTTCATAATGTTGGACATGGTGGGAGGGCTTATGATATTAAATAATATGTTTATTTCATTGTTATATTAGTCATCAGTCTTTAAGCTTAGTGGCAAAAAATTTATTTGGACCCTATACAAAATTCCAAATGGCAACAAGCTATTTTAGCTTTTATAGTGTAGTCCCACATCTTTAAATTTAAAAGCATGGGAAAACTATAGCTATTTAAATCTCTAAAAATTTGCATCAAAATGCAGGAGCGGGCAATTCATTGGAATTGCGACCGGCTCATTAGTTTTAAGATCAGATCGCCGGTTTAACAAGTCCAATATAGGGGAAGTTTTTAGCCCCGCCCAGAACCGGTCTGGTTTTTTAGACCATGACTATTTCTTATTAATTGTGATTATTTCAATCTCCATCTGTTAAACTTATAGAAATTTTGTATTAAGAATAAAATCGTACAGTCCGAACTCATTTAGACAGGAGATTTTTTTTTTGTTTAATGCTAACATCATGTGAATGCAGGTTATCTATTATTTTGGCATGTGTTATCATTATTTTTCATTTTAATTAAACTATATATTTAATTTTATCCATAAATTCTTAGCATTATTTCTTAGTTATGATTATTGCAATATTCACATTTATAATTTGCTTAAATCATTTATAAAATAAATAGCAATAAAGTTTTATTTTAGAGAGAAAACAAACTTTCTGTTAATGATGATTTTAATCTCTACCTTTGATCTGTCTGTTTTCGTGGATGTCTTGGGGGATAGCATGTATGGTAGTAGAAGACCATTAAATAGGACTGTAAACGAGCTTTTATAATTAATTGTAAATGAATTGAATCGGCTTGGACTGGATTTGTTAACGATCACACAAGTGGAACTTATGGAACCGTGAGCTTAGATTCGAGCTAGAGCTTAGTGTCACGGACAAATAGATTCACATTAGCTAGATATACGACCAAAAAACAATATTTAAGTCTTGAGCTGCCCACCACCCATAAGGGCCCTTTTGGGATGTGATAAGTGATATCAGAGCAGATTACTGTCTGCTAGGTGTGTGGACTCTCCATGGTTCAGTGGGACCCTCAGTGGAGCTGATCCGTGACGAGGGCGTCACGTGATTGGGTGGAGGAGAATGTCACGGACAAATAGTCCTACATCGGCTAGGTGTAGGGCCAAAAAGCAGTATTTAAGTCCTGAGCTGCCCACCACCCATAAGGGCTCTTTTGGGATGTGACATTAGGCTGACTCCGTTATCATTAATTAATCTTTATGTTTTATATAGTTAATAAAATTTTTAATATTCCATAAAATTTCATTAGAGAAGATTATAGTTGACACGTCATCAATAAATTCATAATTCAACATGAATCTCAGAGACAATTTTTTGAGCAAAATACATTCAAACCTTAATTAAAAGTCATATAGATCTCAAATTCAACAAACAGACAGTCAAAATGGCCGGCTAGACGAGGCGGGCCCAATGGTACCAAAATCAATCCTATCCAAGACAAATCAAGTTCAAATCAAGCCATCAAACCACTTTTGGAAGCTTTTCGGAGCATATGTAGAATGTTAAATCTGGCGAGCTTATAGTTGAATTGAGCGTCTCGACAGGTCGAATCCAATGAGCCCAAGATTGCTCAATTCTGACATCGTTAAGGCCCTCAAATGTCCATCAAACGTCGTTTGATCAAAGGAAACTCTTTAGATCATCTGATCAAGGTGGTTCATATTCTTAAGTTAATTGCACCAAGAACTCTATAAATAGAGCCCCTCATGAGGGGGAGGAGAGCTTCAGAATTGAGGAATTTCTTGAAGATTCAAAAATGAGCTAAAGTGTAACACCACCACCACCGAGTGTCATTGATCACCGTCAACCACCGTCGACCACCGTCAATAATCCTTGACCACCACTGACCTCCGTCGACCACAGTCGACTGTCGTCTATCAGCGCCAATTATTGTCAACCACCGCAAAATGCCGTTGATCATCGCTAATTTTCGTCAACCATTGTCGAACGCAATCAATTACTGTCAACCATCGTCGACCACCACCGACCAGACACTCCTAATCGCTATTGGTCGCTGCTCATTCATACCAATAAATTCATCAACAAGCTGATGTTTAACTTGGGAAATCTAGTAACTATTTTCCTCCTATAGGCAAACAGTTGCAGCTGTAGTCATCTTTTTATAGTGAAATTCTTTAGTTGGGCCAGACCCTCTGGTTTTTTCTTGTCTGGCTTTTCCTCGTAAAAACTTATAGCATTTTTACTAGTTGTATTCTTTTTTTTGTGTGTGTTGAATTCTTGTGTATTGCTAAGACAATAATCCATTACCCTACCTCCATAAATTTTCTAGAACACATCAATTTTGTTTTATTTGTGGGAAATAGAGCATTCTCATTACTAAAATACTTGTAGGAATTGTTGCATGACCACCAGGTGTAGCACTTGCAACAACAGAGCATCTCGTTTCAACATCCATCATTCTTGAAGATAGTCATGGAGCCAAGGTCATCAAGCCTCTGCATCCTACTACTCAAGAAGGCATTACCCCGTTGATAAAGGTGCCTTGGGTCATTCTCCGGAAGATTGAGTACATAAGATGGAGGAATCTTAACATGAGATTCATCTTCTTCTACGCGGGGAGCGAAAACTGCAACCCAATGGAACTTACCACTGTTTAGCATTTAATAGGAAATACCCCACTCACCGGTTCTGTTCTAATGATGAAACCATTCTTCTGCCAAGACGAGACTCCAATCTTCTCGACATTACAAGTCCCACTCATCCATCTCATATAGCTCACATGGAACCACCTCACCTTATTGTCGCTTCTGCTGATATCATCTGAGGTGCGCTATGGTGCCTAGTTCGAAAAGAGTTCCCTCTGGATAAAAAAGAATCGCTTCTCTGGTCATCATTACTTCTAAGAATCCTCTATTTTGGCTGACATGGTTCTCTGACACTCTATCCTAACGGGTTTCAAACTACCAAACATTGATGCCTATGAAGGGGTAACTGATCCATATGAGCACGTTAACCACTATCGAACCATCATGCAAATTCACCATGCTTTTGATGCACTTCTCTCTCATGTGTTTTTGGTGACTCTCAAGGATTAAGCTCGCACATAGTTCTACTCTCTCCCCGGGGGCACCATCAACATCTTTAATGACCTTATCGGATGATTTGTAGAGCAATTCACAACAAATTTAAGGATTATCAAAGATTCATCTCACTTATTGGGATTTTACCAAAATGAAGGAGAATACCTCAAGAAATACTTTTGCAGGCTTTCCACTGAAGCCCATCAAATGTCTGGAGTGGATTTGGAGCTATTGAGAGGAGTCTTTATTAGAGAGCTCCACCCAAGACCTTATTATTCAATAAAAAAGATGTTTTTAATCACAAAGAAAAAGTTTAGACAATAGGGAAATCATGAGCCAGGATCAGAAAATGAATACAAACCACTTAACAAGTCACATTTCATTATCCTAATGGACATCAAGGATGAAGAGGTTGTCAAGTGGCCAAGGCAATTAAGAAATTCAAAAGGTAGAGCCAAGTATCGATATTGTCATTTCCACCGTGCAAAGAACATTCAATAAAAAGATGTTTTCAATTAAATAAAGAAATTGAACATCTGATACGCCAAGGTAATCTGGGTCGTTAGTTACAAGAACAATGTGAGGGGAATAATAAGAGAATCGTCAGAGTTATCAAATGAGAAGTACAACTCTAAATTATCTTATTTGAGTAAAATACTAGCTTATAACAAATTTTCATGTTGTTTTAAGTAGTCATTTTTGTGAAATTTTCTTATTTTCTTATGAAAAATTTTTGTACAGGAAGTCCCCTAGAGGGAAATCAATAGACAAGGTCTCTATCCATGCCCATGAAAGTTGAGTCCAAGAGGCATGACTTGATTAGAAGATGCGACACCCCTGGAAGTGGAGTCCAAGAGAAAAGACTCAATGAAAAGCTACCATGCCCCTAAAAGTCGAGACAAGAGTCAATGGGAAGATACGATACTTATGGAACTCGTGCCCAAGAGACAAGACTCAAGAAGAAGCTACCATGCCCCTAGAAGTCGAGCTTAACAGACAAGATTCGATGAGAAGATACAGTACTCCTGAAAGTCATGCTCAATAGACAAGTCTTAATGAGAAGCTACCTTGCCCCTGGAAGTCGAGCCCAAGAGGCAAGGCTTGATGAAAGATACGGTACTCTTGGATGTTAAGCCCAAGAAACAAGAATAAATGAGAAGCTACCATGCCCCTGTAAGACAAACATAAGAGGCAAATCTTGATGGAAAGCTAGTAGTGGACATGATCCTCACTATAAAAACTCCACGAGAATAAGTGGTTGATAGGGTCACCACTTAAAGAACTCAGAAGGCTACAAGCTTTAGAAGACACACATACATCAAAATCCTTAGAAGGCTACAAGCCTCAGAAAGCATATGTACATCAAAGACCTCAGAATGCTATAAGTATCTGAAGACATGGGTACATCAAAGACCTCAAAAGGCTACAAGCCCCGAGAAACATATGTACGTCACATACCTCAGAATGCTATGAGCCTCAGAAGGTATCGGTGCATTTTAAGTTCCTAGAAGGCATAAACCTAAGAAGGCACAAGCCTCAAAAGATACACACCAAAGAGGATATGAATCTTAGAAGACACAAGTTTGAAAAGATACGTAATTCTTTTCTATAAATTGCTTGTGATAACTTTAATTGCAGAATTACGCATAAATGAGAAGCCACAAATACCTCAAAAGCAACGTCAAAGACGTGCAGATAGACACATCACTACCATGTATGCATGTCACATTAGGCAATTGACAAGCTACAAAGACCAAAATATTCATGTACAAGGGCTACAACAAATCAACTCATCTACGATTGGAGTCGGCATCACCTTCCTGAAATTACAGTACTTCTGATGATCGCATGGGGTTCTCCAGATATCACCACCATAGAAGCAAGAAAATTTTACCNAATTTACGCATACAATTTGAAATCAGTACACATTAATATAATTAACTAAATATAAAAATAAGTTGCAATTCAGGTAAAAATTTTCTAATAATCCTAATTTGTCTATTACTCTAATTATGATTTTTTTTACTCACTCCCCGACAACGGCGCCAAAAACTTAACCGACGACTTTATATATGCTCCTCACTCACTCCCCGGCAACGGCGCCAAAAACTTGACCGGCGACTTTATATATGCTTAAAAAATGCTGCTAAAAGATTTAATTCCTCAGCAACTGCACCAAAAACTTAATAACAATTATAGATTCGATAAAGATGTATATATAAAATATTCAATAATGGTAAAGTCACACTTATCAATGCAAGTATACGATAAATATGGACATAATAAATATTCAATAATTGTAAAGTCACACTTATCAACGCAAGTATACATATCGCAATATGGACGTAATAAATATTCAATAATTGTAAAGTCACACTTATCAACGCAAGTATACGTATAGATGGACGTAATAAATATTCAATAATTGTAAAGTCACACTTATCAACGCAAGTATACGTATCGATCAGATTTAATTCCTCAGCAACTGCACCAAAACTTAATAACAGTTATAGATTCGATAAAGATTTACTCACTCAATCACTCCCTGACAACGGCGCCAAAAACTTGACAGTGACTTTTTATATGCTTAAAATATAAGATAAATATGGATGAAACGGCGCCAAAAACTTCACAGCGACTTTATATATGCTTAAAATATAAGATAAATATGGACAGATTTAATACTGCTGCTAAAAGATTTAATTCCTCAGCAACTGTACCAAAACTTAATTACAGTTATGGATTCGATAAAGATGGATGTATATAATTCAGCAACTGCACCAAAAACTTAATAGCAGTTATAGAGTCGATAAAGATGTATGTATAAAAATATTCAATAATTGTAAAGTCACACTTATCAACGCAAGTATACGTATCACTCAAGTAATATAGGGCTCTAATAGAGTCGCCAAAAACTTGATAACAGTTATAGATTTGATAAAGATGTGTATAAAATATTCAATAATTGTGCAAAATCATATATATATATATATGATTATAAAGATGTATAGATATAATATTCAATAATGTTAAAGTCAAATTACAACGCAAGTATACGTATCGCTCAAGTAATATAGGGCTCTAATGGAGTCCTAGATATCGATCTCATAGGGAGTGGTTAGAACTGCGGAATAAGATTTTTAGAAAAGCAATACTTTAATCACAACAACAAAATTCAATTTGCTTATCTATCACTATTAGGCAATTGAAATAAATATGTAATTTTAATAACTATTAAATAACTAATGATACTACTGAAAGCTTAAATGTGATATTCAATATATAAGAAAGCATCCTTCTCATTTTCAAGAAATAATAATGAATGGATAAAGTGAATTAGTTCAACTTTTATTGTGCCAAATAAGAGCATACATATTCTTTACCGTTTGGTCCGGGCATAAAGAACATTGACTAATCCTATGCTTGTTTACTGAATCTGCGGCTAGGCTGGGAGGACACGCTTGTTTACTGAATCTGCGGCTAGGCTGGGAGGATGCTGTAAAGGAATGAGATGCATTAAATATTGTATGTGCCAAATAGGAGCAATCATATTCTTCACTCTTTGGTCCAGTTATAAAGAACATTGACTAATCCTACGCTTGTTTACTGAATCTGCGGCTAGGCTGGGAGGATACTGTAAAGAACATTGACTAATCCTATGCTTGGTTACTGAATCTGCGGCTAGGCTGGGAGGATACCAGCAAAGAACATTAAATCCTATGCTTGGTTACTGATTCTGCGGCTAGGCTGGGAGGATACCGGCTCTCACTTCGGATCTCTATGCTTGGTTACTGATTCTGCGGCTAGGCTGGGAGGATACCGGCTCTCACTTCGGAGCTCACACGTTCCCCTGCTTGTTTACTGAATCTGCGGCTAGGCTGGGAGGATACCGACTCTCACTTCGGAGCTCCCACATTCCCCCACGTTCCCCTCACCTGAGGGCTAACATCTACACTTTAGCACCCAAACGATAGAACCAAATTGGAGATTTTAGTTTGTCACTCTAAAATCTCCAATTCTACGCCCGATAATATTATGTCCTTATTTATTTGCACCCAACTTCCAAGGGCTTTGACTTCCCTGAATCTTGGATGTAATCTTCACTTTAATTGTAAAACTCAACATATTTTAACACATTAATTGACCAGATTGAAAGTAAATTAAGATTGAAGTGAAAAAATTGTCACAATTTCTTAAACATTTTCATGGCTTCACCAATTCAAATCACCATTTCGAGACAAGGAGAAAGACAGATAAAACACTCAGATCTCATGGGGGAAAACACAACAAAACTTGAAATTCATATATAAAGTCAAAGTCATATAAACTACAACAAGTAAATAACTTATATCTAATTTCTCCCCAAGAACACTCCTCGAAGTTCCTCTGAATCTCTTCATTTCTTTACAACACACAGAATTCTCTCCCCAAGAACTCTCCTCGAAGTTCCTCTGAATCTCTTCCTTTCTTTACAGCACACAGAATTTATTCCTCCACAAGCAAACTCCTCGAAGTTCCTCTGAATCTCTTTCTTTCTTTACAACACACAAAATTCTAATTTCTCCCCAAGAACACTCCTTGAAGTTCCTCTGAATCTCTTCCTTTCTTTACAACACAAGCAATTCCCTTCGAAACGAGCAAGGAGGAAGAAATCTCTCACTTTCCCTCCACTCTTACAATTTCTCGAAGAATTCCTCATAATATTGCTCCTCGAAGTTCCTCTGAATCTCTTTCTTTCTTTACAGCACACAGAATTCTTCTTCGAAGTGGAAGGGAAAGAAATCTCTCACTTTCCCTCCACTCTTACAATCTCTCGAAGAATTCCTCACAATTTAGACACTCTAGTAAACTCTCTACACACTAATGAAACATTTTTAACATCCAGGACCTCTCTAATTTTCTGCCAAAATATTCTTTTAAAGTTGTGATGAGCTTTCCCAAGAGTTGTCTAAGCATCCTTTCAAAATTTGCCCTTATCCAAAGCTTGAGTAGGCATAACCGTCAAGCTCGCCGTCGGCGGCCTCGAGGGCGCCGTTGGTGGACTTCTGAAGAATTTTATCCTGTAGCCTCGGGAAAAACACACCGTCGGCGGCGTCGAGGGCGCCGTCGGCGGCGTCGAGGGCGCCGTCGGCGGCCTAGTTCAAATCTCCACATTTTGGTCCTTTTCGCTCCAAATTCACTCCTTTTTGCATATTTTTTCTCCATTGACTCTAAATCATCATTACTGCAACAAAACATAAAAAATATCTTTCTTTAAAGTGCAATATCATTAAAAACAATTTAAATAGGTATGAAAATCTCAACATATTTTCCTCTGGTCACCCATGAAATATCTAGAGTGGATTTGGAGCTACTGAGAGGAGTCTTTATTAGAGAGCTCTGCCCAAGACCTTTTTATTCAATAAAGAGATGTTTTTAATCACAAAGAAAATGTTTAGACAATAGGGAAATCATGAGCCAACATCATAAAATGAATACAAACCACTCAACAAGTCATATTTCAATATCCTAATGGACATCAAGGATGAAGAGGTTGTCAAGTGGCCAAGGCAATTAAGAAATTCAAAAGGTAGAGCTAAGTCTCAATATTGTCATTTCCATCGTTCAAAGAACATTCAATAAAAAGATGTTTTCAATTAAATAAAGAAATTGAACATCTGATACGCCAAGGTGATCTGGGTCGTTAGTTACAAGAACAATGTGAGGGGAACAATAAGAGAATCGTCTGAGTTATCAAATAAGAAGTACAACTCTAAATTATCTTATTTGAGTAAAATACTAGCTTATAACAAATTTTCATGTTCTTTTAAGTAGTCATTTTTGTGAAATTTTCTTATTTTCTCATGAAAAATTTTTGTATAGGAAGTCCCCTAGAGGGCAATCGATAGACAAGGTCTCTATCCATGCCCATGAAAGTTGAGTCCAAGAGGCAGGAGCAGGACTTGACTGGTAGATGCGGCACCCTTGGAAGTGGAGTCCAAGAGATAAGACTCAATGAAAAGCTACCATGCCCCTTAAAGTCGAGCTTAATAAACAAGAGTCAATGGGAAGATACGATACTCCTGCAACTCGTGCCCAAGAGACAAGACTCAAGGAGAAGCTACCATGTCCCTAGAAGTCGAGCTTAACAGACAAGATTCGATGAGAAGATACGGTACTCCTGAAAGTCATGCTCAATAGACAAGTCTCAATGAGAAGCTACCTTGCCCCTGGAAGTCGAGCCCAAGAGGCAAGGCTTGATGGGAAGATAAGGTACTCTTGGATGTTAAGCCCAAGAAACAATAATAAATGAGAAGCTACCATGCCCCTGGAAGACAAACATAAGAGGCAAGTCTTGATGGAAAGCTAGTAGTGGACATGATCCTCATTATAAAAACTCCACGAGAATAAGTGGTTAATAGGGTCACCACTTAAAGAACTCAGAAGGCTACAAGCTTTAGAAGACACACATACATCAAAAACCTTAAAAGGCTACAAGCCTCAGAAGGCATATGTACATCAAAGACCTCAGAATGTTATAAGTATCTGAAGACATGGGTACATCAAAGACCTCAGAATGTTATAAGTATCTGAAGACATGGGTACATCAAAGACCTCAAAAGGCTACAAGCCCCGAGAGACATAGGTACATCACATATCTCAAAATGCTACGAGCCTCAAAAGGTATTGGTGTATTTCAAGTTCCTAGAAGGCATAAACCTAAGAAGGCAGAAGCCTTAAAAGATACACACCAAAGAGGATACAAATCTTAGAAGACACAAGTTTGAAAAGATACATAATTCTTTTTTATAAAGTGCTTTAGATAACTTTAATTGCAGAATTACGCATAAATGAGAAGCCTCAAATACCTCAAAAGCAACGTCAAAAACATGCAGATAGACACATCACTACCATGTATGCATGTCACATCAGGCAATTGACAAGCTACAAAGACCAAAATATTTATGTACAAGGGCTACAACAAATCAACTCATCTACTATTAGAGTCGGCATCACTTTCCTAAAATTACAGTACTTCTGATGATCGTATGGGGTTCTCCAGATATNCAAACTAAATTTCAAACGAATCAAACACGAACACAAGCTCTGTTCGTTCGTGTTCGATTCGTTTACACCCCTACTAAAAGCCTCACACGTGCAAGTATCTGATTTATCTTGGTCAGATAATTTATTATTTTGGCCACATATAAATTGATTTTTTTAATTATTAAAAATATCTAATAATTGAGAATTATTAAATTAAATTAAAAGTATAAAGGGCATTAAATGAAATTGAAAACTTAAAGGGCTTTTGTTTTTTCTGCCAACTCATAGCATGTTAAGCATGAGAATGGACATAGCCGCCTCTTCCATTAAGCGCAGAAGCCCCGTCATTGAATATGATATGATTTAAAATTACAGTAAAANAACAAATGCTATGTCAGGTCTGGTACAAACCTAAGCATACATAAGGCTTCCAACAGCTGAAGCATATGGAATTTTCTTCATGTGTTCCCGTTCAAAATTATTTTTCGGGCATTGACTCAAATCGAATCTATCACCCTTCACAATAGGTGCTATACTCGGTGAACAATTCTTCATATGAAATCTCTCTAAAACTTTATTGATATAGGT
>JXCR01108274.1:0-33136 GCA_002079205.1 Phalaenopsis hybrid cultivar | reverse complement strand
TATATATATATATATATATATATATATATATATATATATATATATATATATATATATATATTTGTGTGTGTGTGTGTATTGTATTTATATAAGAATAAAATATATGTGAATGTGGTAGAAGCTCAGCTCGACCAACAATTTGGAACCGCTTCCTTCCCTTGGTCACAGGTTTGAAACATGCTTGTACCAATTATTTTCATTTTTTATCGTGCTGGTGGGCTTGAATAGTTGGCCGGTCTGGTGGGTCATTCAAGCCTGAACTAGTTACAGGATCGGGCCAATGTGTTGGCGAGCGAAGTCATCTATCTGACTTGCTTGCTTAATTCAGGTAATTGGACTTGAGCTGGTCGGATCGAAGGACGGGTCAGAGCGTCCGAGTGCTGGCCCAACGGAGTGGTTCCGCAGTTCGCAAGATAAATAATCTGAGGGGCTCAGATTGAACACCTAGGCTTAAGCGATGTGGTTCAGGCAGTTGATCCATTAGTTGGGTTCAACGATGGGATCCAGGGCCCAAATCAGGCAATTTGGAGGTGACGTTGGATCCAGGGGTCTATATTAGGCGTGTGATCCAGGGTCCAGATCAACCTAAAAAAATAAGGTAAATTTAGGTCTGAAGCTAGGCAAGATTTGAGCCTACAATATTTTGAACCTAGACTCTTATGGTGTATAAAAAAGGGCCCGATGGGAGTAGGATTTCAGTTAGGTGAAGAAGGAGACCCAAGGGAGCAAGAGGGTGGAGAAAAACAAGAAAAAGGCCCAAAGGGAGCAAGAGGGAGATGGAGGGAGATTTAGGAAGAGGAAGTTAGAAAAGGGGAGCCCATTCTCAAGCCCAAGGAGATCCACGAAGCCCATGGCCAAGCCCAAGGAAGGCAAACAAGAAGAAGATTTACCCAACACAAGCCCAAGGAGGAGCAAGAGGGAGATCTTCTCAAGAAAATGAAGAAGAAAAGTTGGAGTTTTTTTTTCACTGCGCATTCTAGAGGGAGATGAAGGAAAGTTGGAGTTTTTTTGTCTTGCATTTCAGAAAAGATTTTCGTGTTGTTGTTGCGCTTTATGGGGTGATGTTCTGCATCACGAGGTGTTGACGTCTAGTGAACTCCGCTTCCTGATAGAGAGAGGAAGATTCAGATATTTGAGAGGGCAAAGTCGACACCTTTTGAAGATTAGCCGACCCTTTCTTTGAGGGCATGGAAGACCAAGCTTGTGGAGATCAACCATATCTTTGGTGAGCACAAAAAAGTGAATTGCTCTTTTGTAATAAACATTGTTGTTGGGATACCAGGTAGCAAGGTGTCATGATGCCTTATTTTTCATGGCAATTTTTCTCTCACAACAAAACCATGAATTGATTGTTGCTCGAGAAGAATTGAAGAAAACACAAGTTGACATTGAATGCTTTTCAAGTGAGGATGTTGACCTTTAAAAAGGAGAATAGAAAGCTGCGATCCTTAAGGACATATATTTTATCCATGAGCCAAATGATCACCTCCAGCCCAAATGCAAAGAAATTGAAAGCGGCTCTTAAGAGCGTACTTTTGATGATGAAGAGAATTTTGAAGTGGATTGAAATATTTATTTAGTTTTTTTCTTGCATTTTTTATTGATGCTCTGTTATACGAGTCAAATCGACGTGGTTGTTGATTGATAGTGTGTTTGTGTGTACGTTTTTCTTTTTCTTGATGTAGTAAAATTTTTGATGTTGTTTGAGGTTGCTTTTGCCTTACTTCTGAGCTGTGGATGCTCCGTCTCATTGGAAGTTACAAGATGTTGCCTAACTTTTGTGCGGTTACGAGCTTATAAAACATTGTATGTATTGAACCTTGGAGAGGTTTGCTTCTCGATCCAGTTGAGGAAGAATTCTAATATAATTGGGGAGTGTTGAAGAAGTGTTATTTGTGTTGTACTCAGTCTAGAAGAAGTTCTTGCAAACTTGATGTCAAAATGAAACATGGGTTGCCTACCCCAGCACAGTCGTGCTGGAACTTTAACATGCATGACCTTTCAAGAATGTAGTAATGGTTTGCCCCCATCATGGAAGTTGTCATCGAGTGTGCCTCAATAAGTTTCAGGAAGACTATCTTGTTGCAATCATTCCCGGAGTGTTGACATGAATGACCTTTAAGGCTGTTGTGAAGATTGCCCCTACATCGAAGGATGCTTCAGAAATGATCTTCAAGAGGTGCAAAGGAGATTCCTTAGCCAGTTGGATGATGCGTATTATGGGGAAACAAAGTAGAGATTAGACGTCTCAGACTTGAAGATAGTGTTGAACGACACTTTGTTTCTCACATACGACACCAAACTGGCGCAATTTGGAAGGTTCGTGGCAGTAGAGTAATGAATTAACGTCTTAGCGTTGCACGAAAACCCAACACCCTCTGATAATTAAAGAGAAGCAGGTATGGGACACATTAATTTTTATGTGGAAAATCTTGAAAATGGGAAAAAATCATAATGTTCACTTGATTTGACTATAGACTTGCTAAATTTAAAGTCCGTTTGACATTCCAATTAGGCATCAAAATCTTCCAAAAAAATGTTCAATGGCTTGATTTGGGCTTGTTTTGACTCGCATTGGACCAATTTTGGTGTCATTGGGCCCATTTCGTCGAGCCTGCTAGCTTGTGTGTAAATTTGCTAAAATCGGAGTTCTGGATGTTTTTTAATTGAAGCTTAAACATTTTTACTAAAAAATTATCTTGAGATCCATGCCATGTCTCAAGACTCCTGTCGGATGATATAAATTTATTGATGATATATCAATAGTTAAACTAATTACGCTATTTGAATCGAGTGTTGGGTTGAGCATTACCAAATGGGGCATTTACTTACATACCGCAATTCTTATGTATTCACATGTATGACAACCTAAACATTCATTTTTGTATGCACACCACTCGAATCTTCAACATCATATAAAATGTACCATCTCTATGTTTTTAAAAGCGAAGCACACATTTTTCATGCATAGTTTTATGACATCAACGTGGTTATAAGTGTAAATATCAAATTTTGGGTGTTAATTTCTAAATACATAAGAATTGTATGGTATGTATGTAAAATTTCCTTCACATAATTTAGAATGCTAAAATGGATATCTAAAAGATGATATATTGATGAATAATTTTATTCTAGATCGATGGAAGTAGTTTAAAGAAGATTTGAATGGCTTATTGTATTACAAAGGCTGAAAAGGCGCTCGTAGGATGGGTAGATAAAAGTGTTTATTATTGTTTATGATGTAAAAGGAGTACAAATGAAAAGGTTAAATACATAAAAGTTGTGCATAATAGTCTTATTGCACATATCCCAGCTCATTGGTGGCGGCTTAGGCGTAAGATCCGGGTCGGGGGTTCGATCCCTCATGGTGCGGGGCGGGGTTCTCAAATTTTCAGCACACTGGGCATATTTAATTTCTGCATTCGAAAGTTCATGAGTGAGATGTGATGTTGATGATGATGATGATAATAAATGGGGTTAATATACAAGGCATGTAAAACTGCTATTTATGTATCAAACAACTAAAAGTGCATATTTAATTTTATGATGCTTTAAACTATATGAATGCTCAAATATATTATCTCATCAAATTAAGTTGATAGACACTCTCTCTCTCCAGTTCTTCCGTTTAACTTCACACACTTCAAGATTTCATGGCTTTTGGTCATTCATGGAGTATCAAATCTTACAATCTCCTTTTGTTAGCTACTATGGTTTCATGTTTTTTTAATCTTAACCACGGTATTTTCACCACTAATTTTGGTATGACATATTATCTTCTAAACTATCACTGCCTATATAAACTCAGCTACTGTACACATTACATAAATGAGAATATATTGAATAATGCTTTGTACTAATATTCCTTTGTGTTGTTGCTGTGGAGTTCACCGGCACTGCTAATTCTTCATGGTATCAGAGCTTTAGGTAACCTAACAAGTTCTATACTATATCTTCCTCTTCATATTCTTCTTGCCTAAATAGATTCATCAAATTCAACAAATGAAAGTTACTTTTTCTATACTCTGTCCTTGCCAATTATCCCCACTTAAAAACTCTCATAGAAAACATACAAAACATAATCACCATTAATTAGTTTGCCTTATGGTGCTCTCTGATTTACAATCTTTTTTAAAGCAATTGGGGTTTGAAAAGTTCATGAATGACACAACACCCTTTCCTCCACATTTCTCCCCCAGCCACTACTGGCGGATTACCATATATATACCGTTCCCTCATACCACGTGATTCACTCTCTACCTTGTTGTTTTGTTCTGTCCTTGTAGCCGGAAGCTTTCCTTATAAGGACCACAAGAAATCTCCTTGTCTGCCAACATTTTAGAATTTATTGAGTAAACACAACACCTTTTATCATGAATTTTATAAGGAAATCCCAAGGGTGTAATTGACCAAGAGAATTTGTCATCGTGGGAGTTTCTTTGAACCCAAAACAAAATAAATTTAATTTTATATTATAGTTTTGTTATGGTGGTCTTTTATGGGATCTTACTTGTATATTCTCTCAGGTCAAGTATGGTTAGATATATTTCAGATCGCTCTTCTCCGGTTTATATTATGGTGCTTTTTCTATATAAATATCTTCACAGCTATTATTTTTATCTCTTCTTTCTTTTTGTCCACTTTTCACATTTACTTTCTTCCTTTGTTTCTAATCAAGGTTGACCTAGAAAGGGGGATCTTAAAAAGGTGAATGCTAATAAGGTCATTTTGATTAGAATAAAAAGGGACGCTATTAACATTCATCAAGCATATGTCCAAAATTCTAACATTCTCTCAACATAATAAACTCATTGGTTGTATGTCTGATCCACGCTGCAATGATGAAAGCATTAATTAATCAATTATATGTGTCAATTAAATAATATGAGGACCTTGGGTGTGTGTATCAAACTCATGAGGAACATGTTAATTTTCAAATAGTCCAAATACTAGTTTAGTAATTCTATGATTAGTTTGAAATTATCAGTGGTTCGTAAAAGTTTCTAAAATTCATAGAATTTAAAAGTACAATAAAAGTCTTGGGTCATTCTAATATTGAAAAAATTGATACTGCATATGATACTATATATACCCCAAAAAAACTTAAAAATGACACAAGTGAATGAAAAATGTATGGACATGAAAATACATTTTACAGATATCAATGTATAACCTGTCCATCGGCTAAGAGTCACAAAATATCTCTCCTGAAGTATATTACTAAAAAAACCTTCAAATAATAACTACTGATGTTTAGAGACTTTCCCATATTATGTCAATGTATGGTCAAATAGCATACACTATTTGTTGACGATTTCTCTCGTTTTTCTTTATTATTTTCAATGTCAAATACATTTTATTCTCTCTCCAAATTCATACAACTGCTCAAAATAATACAAACTCAATTTAATACACAACTAAAAACTCTAAGAACTGATGTTGAAGGAGAATTCAACTCCCAGGCTTTCACCTCCAACTAAAACACACACGACATCCAACTTCAACTAAGCTACTCCTATGCACTGAATAAAATGGTGTAGCTGAAAGAAAGCATTGAAATTTCATTGAAACAACTCACACACTCCTCATAGTTTCTCATCTTCCACATAAGTTCTAGGACGATGCTACCCAAACAACAATCTATCTAATAATATATCTATCTTCTAGGAACCCAAACCACACATCATCAATCAATAATTCCAAAACAAACTTACAAAAGAAACCCATCTATGTGTATTTAGAACTTCATGCTACCCATGGCAACATCCTTCTCTCACCACAAAACTATCACCAAAAGCCCCACCCTATTATTGTTCTTGGTTATTCAACATACCAAAAAGGTTATAAGTGTTACAAACCCTTTAACACAACTAATCATAGCAATACATCTAACATTGGATGAGACACATTCCCCTTATCAACCTGCACCTTCAACCACCCCTCCTATCCTACATCTACATACACACTCCCATTAAAACTTCTACCCAAAACATCATCCACATCATACACAAAGCCACCATCAAATGATAATACCATAAACTAAGTCTAAAACCAAATTCAAATGTCCAAAAACTCTACTATAAGCCAAACACCATAATAATCTACAACCCTCATCCATGCCTAACCCACCATCAAAAACATATCAACTCATAAACATCCAATAAAAATCCGATTCTAGATAGGTTATCTGAAACCTAAAACAGTCTTCGATCTGCATCTTCATATAACATCTGCAATAGATCCTACAACCTAAAGTCAAGACCAAAATTTTTTCATTGCAATACAACTATGCTTCAGGAATTTACTACTCTCCAATAATAAGGGACCTAAGAATTGGTCCCTCATCCTTCCAGCCATCCAATTATATTCTTTAGTTGAACTTACAAATGAAATCAGATGAATCTATTGCTAGACATAAAGTGAGGATANTTATTAAAATCCATAGGTAAAAACAACAGAAAAAGAAAGTTATGCACTTATGTTCCTTCAACATGATTTTCTTAAGAAAAAAAAATGTCACAAAAAAATAACATCCTGCATTAAAAAAGTTGTTATAACTTTTTTTTTCTAGTAATAACATCAAATACTTCTAATTGTATACATATTTAGGGCCTCTTTAGGATCATTTTTATATTTGATTTTATTCTAATTTTTAAAAAATCATTTTTTATCAAAATTTTCACATGCTTTTATTTTATCCTTTAAAATACTTATAATAAGTTTTAAGTGTTTTACATATTTAAAAAAGATGACTTGACTCCACCCATTAGCACCCTAGTTGCCACCTCTGATTGGATGACCATCATAACTTCCCCCGTTTGCCAACTTTGATCATCAACTATCTTACCCCTATCATCATCTTTGTTGGTGACTTTCATCATTACTACAAAGATCAATATATCTAATTTTATAATAAAAATGAATACATATTTTTAATCAAAATACGAATTAAAAGAACAAAATGAATACAAATAATTGGGATTGTTCTTATCAAACTTGCCATAAGTTCTTCTACAAGCCTTATCAATCGTCTTCTTCTGATTGGTTGAAGACTTGGCCTGGACGCCACTCCATGTGCTGCTGACACTTTTGAGGACCTGTTCCAATCAATTTGGTTCCTTTAGATTTCAGGTCAATTTATCAAATTTAAGCATCACTTAAAGGCAGCCTATTCCCATGGCTAAAGAGATTTTGGGCTGTGAGTCTGCCAAATAAAAATAAACACGTAAAAATGTGTCTGCATAAATCTCAAAGCAGATCGCGGCTCAGAGAGAGATACAGGCGATCAAGTGTAGCTTTCAACGACTGTTTCCAGATGAGTAGTAGCGAAGGAAAGCTGCTTACCCGAATGATCAACAAAAGTCGTTAAGAGGAAATCTTGTATGACAGTAATTAACCTTCAGAACGATCTATAGGAAAAACTCTTTCGGATCATATATAGCTCGAGCTAAGGCTTGTCAGACGATTGACAATCCTCAACAATCAATTAGTTCTTGGCTTTATTATATGCAAATAGCTTTGTAATTAGAAAAAAAAACTAATGAAAAGTTAATAATGTGGGGACTAATATGTACTTTTGTAACATTGATACCTAGACATATAAATAAGGGTCCATATTATGAATAAATAACACATTTTACATATCCAGTATTGCTCCTCTCTCTCTCTCTCTCTTAAGCGCTTTCTAATAGAACATTCCAGTTATTGGGTGGAAGAATAATAAATCTTTTAAATGTTTCATCAAATTGAATATTAAGTTGGATTAAATTTGGTCTTATTAACAAAATCTAAAATTCAATCGCAACATCATCTGCAGAAAAAGAAAAAAAAAACTTAAGATCAATACGAGCGAGCATCTCTTAATCTCGATGTGGGACATTAATCCGGATATAATTAACCTTAATTCTTATATTTAATTAAGCCCTTTGATCAGGAAGTCATGCTTGAGAAATAAATAAAAAGAAAGAAATTTTCCAAGCCTAGAGCTTGTTTTAACTAATAAAAAACAAAAATGATGACAATATCTGATGAATTGATCAATTGTGAGTATAGTTCC
This sequence comes from Phalaenopsis hybrid cultivar, assembly GCA_002079205.1. Taxonomy (NCBI): domain Eukaryota; kingdom Viridiplantae; phylum Streptophyta; class Magnoliopsida; order Asparagales; family Orchidaceae; genus Phalaenopsis; species Phalaenopsis hybrid cultivar. The sequence goes on along the minus strand of JXCR01108274.1, from coordinate 25,080 downwards.
CATATACTACTTTCGGCTTCTTTTTCCAAAAAAAAAGGTCATATGGAAAGATGCAGCATGATGGATGTCTCCACCCTTCTAAAGGGAAAGGGCGAAGCTGCATGGCAATAATCATCGCACGTGGAAAAAGAATGCATGCGATGGCTATAAATAATTCAAATGGCCCTACAATTTTAGGAGTTCGCTTCAATTGAAAAATGAACCAAATTAAACTAACCCAATCCTCTGTGATAGCATATTTTTAATAGGAAAAAAAGAGAGACTTGAAATTGGATGCACCTCTAAATCCAATTTTTGTTTTCGTTTTGACATAGATTAGGATTTGCCAAATTTAAATTTTAAGTGGATTTAATAGAACTAGCTTATGAGAAGAAAGTAGATTGGAGATTTAACATTAATATATGAAACGGATTTAATTGAATTTAAAGTTAATTGAACCAAATAGTATACTAGATTTAGCAATATTTGGATTTGATGAATCTAGATTTAATGGGTTTTCTAAATCCTATTTAACTTAAATTCACTTTATAGCTAAAAATTCTATAAGATGGTGCATTTGGGAGCACTTCATGAGTAATTTTTGTTTTGAAAAGTTATTAAAAGCCGTTTGAGAGCCAACTTTTCATCTGCTTACTAGATAAGCCCATTTTGGAACTAGGGAGGCGGCAAACGATAGTCACGCTCTTGGTTCTGGAGCTCTGTAGTTCTAAGCCCATTTTTGACCATCTTGCAGCTAAATAATTCGTTAACTTACTTGTTTTGTCTCTGATATTACCCCTCCCATCTTCTCTCTCCACCCAGCTTTGTTGTAGGCATTAAATTTTGGGGCACATTCGCAATCCTCTTTTCTTCTTCCTTGTATCTGTTGTCACATCTCTCTGTATGTATTCCTAAAACACTTACCTCTTTTTATGGTTTTTTTTGGCATTGGTTTATTCCTTCTCGTTTTACCTGTGATTGTAACTTAGAGCTTCTTAATTTTCCTCTATGGTGGTGGTTTGGTGCTTCTTGTTTAAATTATATGGTTGTGTCATTAGGGCTTCTTGGTTGACCTTTATGGTGATGGATTGTTCATTTTTGTTTTACCTATGTGATTGTGCTTTAGGGCTTCTCAATTTTTCTCTACGGAGGTGGTTTGTTGCTTCTTATTTTATCTATGTGATTGTGGCTTCAGACTTCTCGGTTTTCTACTATGATAGTGGTTTGGTGCTTCTAGCTTTACTTATGTGATTGGGCCTTAAGAATTTTCACTTTTCCTCTATGGCCGTGGTAGTTGGGCTTCTTGTTTACTTATATGGTCGTGCCATTCGGTTTCTTCTTTGTCCTCTATAGTGGTGATATGTTGCTTCTCGCTTTACCTATATGATTGGGCTTTAGAGCTTCTCAGTTTTCCTCTGCGATGGTGCTTTGATGCTTCTCAATTTACCTCTTTGATTGTGTCATTGCCCATTGAGACTTTATAATTGTCCTATATTGTGGTGGTTTAGTGCTTCTTGTTTACCTATGTGATTATGGCATTGCTTATTGTGGCTTCTTAGTTGTCTTATGTGGTGGCGGATTGATATTTGACATAAGGCAAATTTATGTATTTTTTGTGCATTTAGCTCTGTCTTTCCCTCCATACTTATCATTTTTTTATGTCTATGGAAGGTTTTTTATTGGGGTTTTTTTTGTTACACAGACTTGAACATGCATTTCAGAGCATGAAAATGATGAATTCATAGAAGCCAAATTGGCGTAACCACTCCCAAATTTGGGGTAAACATGATGCGTTCTTTGTAAGGGCAATGTGATTATGCTTAACTCGGACATGACTTCATGTCATATTCATCATAGCTACACCGTATTCTAATGTAATCATGCCGCCTTCATGAGTTGCGTGGCACAGATACGATGGGTTTGGGTGTGTCCACACCACGATTCCTATTTTGTACACTTCAAAGAAACCACCATGCTAAACTTGGATAAGGGCTATTGACGTGGGTAGATTTAGTGTGTAAATTTTGCAAATATTTTTCAATATTAAAAAATACACACGGTAGGTATAATAATAATATGCAATATAATCCCAACAAAAATATATTTTATGAAAATAATTTATTTGTAAAGCTCTTTTTAAACTGTCAATTCCCCTTTAAAATCAACGCAAGTATATATATCGCTCAAGTAATAAAGCGTTATAATGGAGTCCTAGATATCGATCCCACAAGGAAGTTGGAAAATTATATAAGTAAGTTCTTAAAATTATTTTATAATTANACTTAACTTCGACAATATGCCCACTTTATTCACGTTTCTTTTATTATAATTATTATGAATGATTTACATACATGCCACTTAATTTATATGTATCTACAGATCTAACACTTAAACTTTATTTTTTACCGTTTAAGTCACCTTATGTTTGAATGAAAATGTGTATTTCCCTTACTTAAAAAAAATTTATGTTGAATCCGAGATTGTCCGTGAATCACACCCAAGAAAAATAGCCTAAATGAGGAGAGAGAGAGATGAATAATATTGAATAGTGTTCAATAGTGTCGATTCTTCATAAAATGTTGATCCTATTTATAGATGAGGTAGTACAATAGTGATATTTTATTTTTACTTTTGTTTCGAAGGAGACTGTAATAAGATATTTATGATATTTTACATATGTGGGCTAGTCGTCCGACTACCTTCTCACTAGGCTGGCAACTGCTTAGTTGACTTGGATCGACGGGGTTAACTTGTTTGATAGATTTCAGTCGGTTGATCCAATCTGATCAACTATCTTTGATCCTTGGTGATGAGTCTTTGGGCACCGAGTGATACTTTGCAAAATTTGTTGTTTCTTTGGGCCGACTCTACTATGGAATAGACTATCGCATTGAGTTTCCTCTCCTACAATGAATAGCTCAGATTCTCTCTTATCTTGTTTAAGGTCGGATTGATTATACTTGGATCACTCAGTCATCTTCTTGTCCACTTTTTGGCTTGGTCATTTTGGTCTAGTTGCCTTAACTCGTTTGTTTAGGTGGGCCTCACGATCTCCATGCATTGGATCTACATCTGTCATACTCTTCTCTTTTGATTCGTTATATCTCTTTAAGATCAGTGCCTACATCTTTTTTGATGTACATACTTTAGTTCCCCGGTTCTCTTCTTGAAAGTGATACTGCGATAAGAATAAGAGAATTTAATGCAAAAGTAAATCAAATTTAATTTTAATAAATGATTCAATGATTGAACTTCCTTGATTTTGATGCATTTGATTCTTATAAATAGGGTGTGATGAGATTCCTTCCCATTCCTAATTTGCTCCCTTCTTTCCCTTGTTAGAGTTGTCAGGCTTTCGTGACTTAGGCACTGTGATGGACAAACTATCGAAGTCCCAAGCTAATATTCCAACCAAGATTCTAATTTGAAAGTACGAGAGTGTTCCGAGGGTGAGAAGAGGAAAAAGAACGTTATAAAAAAAAGAAGGTTGTGCTCCCACTACTGAATCAGGTGGGATCGTTTGATGTGATCTTCAATACAACAACGAGGAACATTAGGGTTTCAGCCGATCGACCCATCCTTTGATCTGATTGCTCAACCTTAAACTGTAGCTCGAGACCCTTTGATCAACCATATCACTCAAATATCTTCTAACATTCTTCCATCGCTTTCCCCGATGCTCCCTAGTAAGCTAGCCACATCAATTATGATATCTAAGTTGAATCGACTCATGGGTACGAGGGGTTTTTTTCTTTTTTGTGAGGTCTAATTTCTTGAAGTCTTTTAATTTTATGATGATTTTTGTGCAAATAATTTGACTCTGATAGACTTGAATAAGGGCTTAAGATGGACACCAGTGATCCCAGACCGATGCAAGACAAAGGAGGTCGACTCCTAAGTGAGGATGATGAGGTCGATTGTCCTGATAATACTCTTAAGATATATAGGGAAGTAGCTGATGGGCCTTGGTTATCTCTCAAATCAATGGCTCATCAACTAAAAAAAATTGATAGTTCCTTTACTTGATTGACAGGGATCCAAATGTGTACAAAGATGCTGAGTTGTTGGCTAATCTAGAGAAATAAAGGAGTTAGTGGAAACACTTTGCCAAGAGATGTCAGGTGTTTAAGAGAGATCCTTAATCTCTTAAGTGTAGGCATAACTTGGATCAATTGTACCTTTAGGAAACTCATTATAGAAAGATAGAACTTTTCTTAAGTGTAAATTGACCCGACCCACAATTATGCAGTAATTTAATTTCCAAAAGATGACCAAAAACTTGACCCAAATTTATATTTAGCGGCTAGTGTGCAAAATCAAAATGTTATAAAATTTAGAAAATAGTTTACACAATAGAGGTACTACACAAATATATGTATCGTTTCAAGTAATTTAGGGTTTTCTTTTAAAACCGAGAGTATCCATCCCATAGAAAAGCAAGGTAAGAAAGCCCTTAGGCAAAATTCTAGTCTACTACTATCAAGTCTTTGGTTGGAAGGTCAATTAAGATGGTGTTTTATCTAACAACTACTCCTAAATGCAAATATTAAATTTAAGGAAAACCACTATTACTAAATGTAAATATTAATTCTAAAGACAACATATCTGGATTAATTGGTTCAGAGAACTTTGAGATGTTAAAGACCACCCTTCTCGTGTGTTGACCTAGATAATGTATAAGAATGAAATGCTTAAAATATAATGTTGCAGTGACAAATAGGAGCATACTTATTATTTACTTATTTCTATTATGTAAAGAATATTGACTAATCTAAAGTTGGTGTCGACATGTATAGTAGTGCTGGGTATGTTCTAGTATTTTACTCCTAGATTATCCATTGTGTCCTCTCTATAAGACCTACTAGTGACCCTTAGTTCCAATATATAGACCAAATTTATAAAAGAATCTAGTCTGTCACCTTAGAAACATCAATTCTACACTCATCAAATCTTATTTCCCTATTTATTTGCACACCATTCGGACGATCGCGACAGTTCTTTCCAAGGTAGAATGTGATACTTAAAAGTAAAAAAAAAATCTTAGTTCTTTTGGATCTATAAGTTTTTCAACATGTTTTAATAATACAAGTGGTCAATTTGTAAAGTAAATGAAGGACCGGTAAAAATATCATCACATTTATGAAATAAAATTTTTTAAGAAAATCTAAATTCCTAAACATGTATGCAATTTATTAAAAAAAATAAAGTGAAGATAATGACATACACAGTAAAGGAATTGATAGGATTATGTAATAAACTAAGTGTTAATAAGGAACATATGTCTAACTACCCTCTTTTGAGCATATAGATATGCTTAATATTCTATTAGTTTTATACAACTATCTGTCACCTAGAACCTTTTAATAGAAACAGATCCTGAATTATATTTCCTTAAAAGTTGCATTGCCGCTCATATTATTTCGCAATAACCAACCGCGCAATTTGAGTACACTCTAGTTGCTAGATCATCGCTCTCCCAAGTCTTAGTTTCACTTAAAATATATTTTAACATAACTAATTTCCACTTAAATTATTTCAATGAAGCGAATGAATGTTACTCATCACATGAAAAGAAAAATAATTCTATCATGAAATAAATTTTCTTACACATGTCACTACTTCATATTAAAAGAAAAGAGTAAAGAAAACTACTTATGAAGCATGGATAAAACACCACATAAAACTTTATTTAAATAAAAAAAATTCACAAGAAAGTGTTTACAATAATTACAAGATAATGAAGAATACAATACTTAACTTTTTTCCTTTGAAAGAAAAATCTCTCCAACAAAGTCTCCTGCCGACCCATGCGCCGCTCATACTTTCTTACTCATATCTCTTAAAATCCCTCACCAATCTCTCCAAAAAATGGAGATATCAACATCTTCATAAATTCACACCAAACTCTCTCTAAAATCCTTCTTAATTTCTTCTCTAGACTCCTCTAATTACTTTTCACGAGAGGCGTCAAGCCTTTCTATTTAAAGAGAAGCAAAAAACCCTCCTTCCTCCAAGGAACACATCTCTTCATCCAAAAGATCCTTTCACTCCTAAATACACATCTCTTCATTCAAAAGCCACTCCAAGTGTTTAGATTCATTTAACTACTTCAAGGGGCGTGCATAGCCAACGAGGACATTCCAGAACATCCCGGAACCACCAAAAGTCATCCAAAAACTTCTCCAACTATTTTTGAAGCATAGGCGCTAGTTTCCAATGGCAAGGCGCAGTTTTCTCTTCATCATTGGTCCTTCAGGCAGCTCCACCGTTTCAGCTCGTTTCGTTCCTTTTCAACTCTGTTTCACCCCGTTTCAGCTCCGTTGCACTCAAAATTGATATACTTACAAAATATACATGAAAATAATATTTCTTTAAATTGTAATTTCATTCAAAAATTGTGATAAATGTAAAGCAGATTAAGCATAAAAAGACATATCAAAACATGTCATCTTAGAATTTTCTTCCTTGCTCTATTTGACTTCAAATGATACCATTTTTGCTCCATTTTTACTAAAAATCCATTTCTTGTACCTGAATACAAAAACATGCAAAATACCTTCCTTTAAAGTGTAATATCATTAAAATATACATAAAATGATCATGAAATGTACACTAAAAATAGGTAAATTTTAGGTGGATAAATACTCGCAAACTTAAACGTTACTTCTCCCCAAGTAACATTATAACTTTAAAAACTAAAATTGTTAACCTGTGGTAGTGAGTTTACTTCTTAGATAACTAAAAATTTATTTTAGAAATGTTATAGTCCAACTTAGAAGTATTTCTAGCAAAGCAGATGATATTTAAGGTATCAGAAAATTTAGTAATAAATTTAGGAATATTGATTTTCTATTTAACTCAAATGTAATTGAAATTTTCCCCAAACTTTGGATTTTTACAAAAAAATATTAATTTCAGAATTTATGACATCTATATTGAAAATAATGTTTAGTAATACTTTCATAATTTAAGCAAAGAATTTATCATAAGTTTTCTTTCTTAGAAAGATTCAATTGAAACCAATTTTTAATTAGGTCCTATTCCTCAAGCTTCTCCTCCATTTTTTATACTTTATTTATTTTTTCTTTTTCTTTTCTTTTTTTCTTTTTCTTTATTATTATATGAAATTTTGTGGTTGATAAGTTGCTTTATAATTAATAGACTCAATGACATTGTATTTGTTGAATTCAAGATAGTCCTATAATGCACACCCTAAGAATAAAGTTTAAGAGAGTCAGGTAGAGGCAGAGAGAAGAAAAGTGATGAAATTAGTGTGAATAATTCATTAGCCCTTTAATGTAAAATGATCCCCAATTTATAACTCAGGGGGAATGAAGTATACAATTACATGTTTGCCCCTGCTTGAATAAGGACATCAAAAAGTATTTTGATCATAAATAAATATATGAATAAATAAATTAATTAATTAATGAATAAATATGAACTAAAAATATGAAAAGATCTCTGAATGTGCTGTAACATCCTTCAATCTCCTAAGGCTGATGACCTTCGGTTAGCTAGTTTGGGGACTTTTGGTCGACCAAGCTACGAATTCTCGATTGGCCAGGGTATGGTTCTTTAGTTGACCAATCCATGGGCCTTCGGCCGACCATAATGTAGAATTTATGTCTGCATAGTATGGGCATTTAGTCTGCCAGTCCACGACTTTGGTGGCCAGGCTATGGTCCTTCAGTTGGCTTGGCTTGCTTGATTTGTCTAGTTGTTACAACTTCATATGAGCTTGATTCTTGTTGTCAAGTTGAGGTTAGGTTGTTTAGCAAAGAGCACTTTACCATAATTTGACAAGCAACTCCATCCCCTCAACAAGAAAGACACTAGGGTGATTTGTGTTAGTGTCGCATTGGGTGCTAGTGGCTTTGGAGAGCCTTGAGATCTTTTTTTGTGATGACTCGTGGTGTCATTTTGAGGAGCTTAACAAATCTCCTTTCTTGCTTGGGAATGCCCTGGTCCTTGTCTTGTGGGGCTATCAATTGACATGTTCTAAACACTTTTTTGGGAGGCCTTTGTAAGGCATCGAATTATATGGCTTCACGTAGATGTGACATTTGACTGCTGGTGCAGCGTCTTTGACCACGCTTGTCTTCCGAACCATAAAATTTCTTCAAGATTTGTGCTGTTGTATTATGGATGCACAACATTGAAATAGGTATGTAGGATAATTCTATATCTATCATGCAAAAACACCATTCAATACAATATATAAGATGCTCTAATTTATTTATGTTATACCAAAAAGATTTTTTTCATATTTATTAAAATCCATAGGTAAAAACAACAGAAAAAGAAAGTTATGCACTTATGTTCCTTCAACATGATTTTCTTAAGAAAAAAAAATGTCACAAAAAAATAACATCCTGCATTAAAAAAGTTGTTATAACTTTTTTTTTCTAGTAATAACATCAAATACTTCTAATTGTATACATATTTAGGGCCTCTTTAGGATCATTTTTATATTTGATTTTATTCTAATTTTTAAAAAATCATTTTTTATCAAAATTTTCACATGCTTTTATTTTATCCTTTAAAATACTTATAATAAGTTTTAAGTGTTTTACATATTTAAAAAAGATGACTTGACTCCACCCATTAGCACCCTAGTTGCCACCTCTGATTGGATGACCATCATAACTTCCCCCGTTTGCCAACTTTGATCATCAACTATCTTACCCCTATCATCATCTTTGTTGGTGACTTTCATCATTACTACAAAGATCAATATATCTAATTTTATAATAAAAATGAATACATATTTTTAATCAAAATACGAATTAAAAGAACAAAATGAATACAAATAATTGGGATTGTTCTTATCAAACTTGCCATAAGTTCTTCTACAAGCCTTATCAATCGTCTTCTTCTGATTGGTTGAAGACTTGGCCTGGACGCCACTCCATGTGCTGCTGACACTTTTGAGGACCTGTTCCAATCAATTTGGTTCCTTTAGATTTCAGGTCAATTTATCAAATTTAAGCATCACTTAAAGGCAGCCTATTCCCATGGCTAAAGAGATTTTGGGCTGTGAGTCTGCCAAATAAAAATAAACACGTAAAAATGTGTCTGCATAAATCTCAAAGCAGATCGCGGCTCAGAGAGAGATACAGGCGATCAAGTGTAGCTTTCAACGACTGTTTCCAGATGAGTAGTAGCGAAGGAAAGCTGCTTACCCGAATGATCAACAAAAGTCGTTAAGAGGAAATCTTGTATGACAGTAATTAACCTTCAGAACGATCTATAGGAAAAACTCTTTCGGATCATATATAGCTCGAGCTAAGGCTTGTCAGACGATTGACAATCCTCAACAATCAATTAGTTCTTGGCTTTATTATATGCAAATAGCTTTGTAATTAGAAAAAAAAACTAATGAAAAGTTAATAATGTGGGGACTAATATGTACTTTTGTAACATTGATACCTAGACATATAAATAAGGGTCCATATTATGAATAAATAACACATTTTACATATCCAGTATTGCTCCTCTCTCTCTCTCTCTCTTAAGCGCTTTCTAATAGAACATTCCAGTTATTGGGTGGAAGAATAATAAATCTTTTAAATGTTTCATCAAATTGAATATTAAGTTGGATTAAATTTGGTCTTATTAACAAAATCTAAAATTCAATCGCAACATCATCTGCAGAAAAAGAAAAAAAAAACTTAAGATCAATACGAGCGAGCATCTCTTAATCTCGATGTGGGACATTAATCCGGATATAATTAACCTTAATTCTTATATTTAATTAAGCCCTTTGATCAGGAAGTCATGCTTGAGAAATAAATAAAAAGAAAGAAATTTTCCAAGCCTAGAGCTTGTTTTAACTAANATATATATATATATATATATATATATATATATATATAAACTGTTATGTGCCAAATATGACAATTCTATTCTTTACCCTCTTTCAAGTGCTATAAAGAACATTGAGTAATCTAGAGTTTGGTTCCTAATTTCGTGGTTATGCTGGGAGGATATCGGCTGCCACTCCATAGCTCCCACAACTCTCTCCCCTAAGGGCTAACAATCTCGCATTAGTTTCCAATCAACTGGACCAAATTGGGGATTTTAATCTGTTACCTTGAAATCTCCAATTTTGCATCCAACAAAGTATATTTTTCTATTTATTTTCACTCAATTCCATGGATGACATACTCTCCCATGAAATCAAATGTGATTCTCCCCCAATTGTAGAAATCATACTCCTTTTCAGGGCATATGTGTCTCAACATGTTTTAACATTTCAATTCACCGGATCGAAAAGTAAATGAAGATCGGAATTCAAATCATCATAAATTTTTAACATTTAAAACCATAGAAAACAAAATCAAATCTTCACAAAATCATATCTCAAAGTAGGGAGAAGGATAAAAAAGACTACTCAAAAATCATAAAAAGGATACGACAAAACACAGATTTCATATATAAAAACAAGTTTACAAAACAAAAGAAATAAAAGACATAACTTATCTCACAATCCATCCCAAAAAAATCTTTAGAAGTTCTCTCCAAGCATTTCTCTCGTTACAAGCACACTCAATTCTCTCTTAGAAGTGTAATGAAGAAGAAATCTCTCACATTCCCTCTCCTCTTAATAAAATCTCCTCTCCTTGCCTTTCACGCCACTACCTTCTTGCCTTTTTTGTCTCCCTTCCAACTCTCCTTAAACTCTATGATGTCTTCTTCTTTTATTTTGGGCTGCCTCCTTTCAAAAGGGATTCAAAATTCCTTCCAAAATTTCCTCTGAAAGTCAACTCTTTTGAATTCAAAAGATGTGTCGTTTGATCCAAGAGACATATCTCTTCATAAAAGAACCTTCCAAAGTGTCTAGATGCATTAAATCACTCCAAGAGGTGTGTAGAACAAGTGTCCTTTTGAAAATTCACAAAAAATTTCTCTCAAACCGCCTTAATCTGCAAGAAGTCGTCTTTAGCGCATCATGCACCATAATCTTAAAATTGGTTGTTTTGGGTCTGAATTTCGTCATGTTTTTTATTTTTGCTCCAAATGCCTAAAAATGATATACCTACAAAAAAAACATGGAAATACCATTCTTTAAAGTGCAATATCACCAAAAATACAAATAAAATATGTACGTAGAACAATATATTATTTTAGTGTATCAAAATCCCCCAAACTTAAATGTTACTTGTCCTCAAGTGTCACTTTTACTACATAAAAACATATGAATTATGATAGAGATTTACTTATAACTTTTATACTTTAGTTTAACAAATATAATAGAAAACTTTAAGAAAAACCTTCAATAACTTAGATTCAAATTCTAAGTCTAGGAATACTTAGTAATCAAATTTAAGAGTTCTGAATCTGTATTCATTTAAAGAAGAATTGCAATTTGTCATATTAAGAACATTTAGAACATTCATATGAAAAAGAACTTCATAAAGACTTTACTAGAAATGCTACTAATACTCCAATACAAGTTTAGAAAATGTAATAAAGCTCATTCTTGAAGTTGATTCAAGTGAAGTCAATTTTTGATTAGGCATCTTCTCAAGCTTCTTCTCACTTATTTTTCTTTTCTTTTCTTTTTCTTCTTTTTTTCTTTTAGAATCTTTTCAATTCTTTCTTTTTTTTTTCTTTTTTTTTCTTTTTCAAGTGAGGATTACTATATCTGGATAGCTTTTAATGGTTTTGAACTTCACCGTCCTCTTCTTAAAGTTAAAACTCCATACCTTTCTTCACTGTATGAATTCATATTAGTTTATGATTTTTCATAAAGTCACATTTCTTTCTTCTTACATGAAACTCTAAAATTCTTAATACTTCAAAAATACAATTTTCATAACTTTAAATAGAAAAACATAGTTTTATCCTATCATACCAAATATATTTAGCTTTAAAATTGACCTTCATTATTAAAAACTTTTACCTAAATTTACCACAATATTACAAACATGAGTATAGTCATTTAAAGTTAAATCGTAATATCCCCAGGTCATGTTAAATAAATTTTAAACATATAGTTGGAAAAATAAAATTTTAGTTTATTTCTTTTCTAAAGAAATTATTCTCTCCCCCCCAAACTTAAGTTTTTAAGTAATTTTAAGAATATTTCAGTACAAAATTTAGTAGGTGAACGAAAACAGCAAATGCATGAAAAATAAAAACTGACCTGCAGATGATTTCTGAATATGAAACTGGGCTTTAGTATACTGCATGTACTAAATTTAAAAACATACAGGCTTTAAAGCATTAAATGAATTATAATATATTCTAAAGAGCTTGCTGAGAATAAAAACACCAAAACTGAAAAACAAAATTGAAAATGCAGAAAATGTAAATGTCTACAGTTACTATTACAGTTAAGTCCACAACACAACATAAAAGTTTTTACTACAACAGTTCTCAAATAAAAGTACAACACAATACAATCACAAATAACAATCAAACACAAAACAAACTATACTGAGCTCATAAAAATATCAGTCTTTATCTCCTTCCTCATTACCATCTTCTTCTTCTTCTTCTTCTTCCTCATCTTCATCTCTAATAGAAGCATAGAGAGTGAAACTGGGGAAAGGAGGAAATTCCACATTTGGCTCTCCCCTAAAACGTCTCACCATGACATTCTCAAAATAAATAACATGTTGAAATCTCCTCTGCTTATATTCATCATTATATGCATTTCTTGCTCCAATCTCTCCCAACTGACCCTCAATATTAATTATGTCCACTTGTTGAATCATGAGTTGGTCCATAATATTTTCTAATGATGTAGAGCGAGAAGTAGAAGCTCCTGCAGCTGATGTAGAGGGTTTATCCCTTCTTTTCCCTCTAGATTCAACAAATGATTCAACTCTCTGAATCATATGCCTCCTAATAGGATTATGTGGTTGTAATCTTTCTTCATTTCTATGGGACTTTACTCCTGAATGTTCACATAAAGTGAAAATCAGAGCAGGGTATCCCAAACTACTAGCTGTAGAGCTACCAACTATACTTCGAGCATGATGAACTATAAGTGCACCAACATCAATTGCTTTCATATTCTGAATGCAATAGTTCAACATAGCTCTATCTATCGTAAAATCGGCAAGATGATTCGTTGCAATAATCTAGCAGAAATAAAGTGATTTCATACCTTTGACTGGTTAGTCAACATGAAAGCAAGGAAGTTAACTATCTTGTTATTCTTAATCTTCCACTCTCCTCCTCCATCATTCAAAAAGGCAAGCACTTCTTCTAGTGATGAATCGTTCACCACAAATGCAGCGTAGTTGTCGAAAAATACATTCCTCAGCCCATAAAAAGTATTGATCCTTTCAACGGTAAATTCAACTTGCTTACCTCTAACCAATATGTAGTCACCAGCAGTGAATCTTAGGTTAGCGTAGAACTCCCAAATCATGGGGAAAATTGCTATTGTATTGAAGTAGCAGAATATTTCCTAGTTTTTGGAGAGGATCAACCATTTGATCTCGCCATCCAGGTTTTTGAATTCCCGTTCTTGGATCAATCTTTTGGTCTCCATTTTAGTCTTGTAACTATGTTGGGCTTTGAAGTTGATTAATCTTTGTGAATCATGATCTTCAGACAGCCTTCCTCTCTTAACTCGGGGAGCCATTGGAAATTTTACATAAATTCAAATAAATTTTAATCAAATTACTAAATCAAAAATCTAACTCCTCAAGCAAGATTATTTTGTAAGAAACTTTTCACCATGAGTTTTCTTCAAGATTTTTCATCAAAAATCCCAAATTTTGGATCTTCCAGAATGTAGGAAAAACCTATGGTGAAAATAAAAAATTTCTAAGTTAAAGTGAAGCTCTTACCAAGAGAAAATAAAATCTATGATTTTTGAACTTCCAAATCTTCTTTACTGTCCTCAATAAGAAGCCTTAGGTCAAGGTTTATAGGTAGGAGACAACCCAAGCCGTGAAAATGGAGCTTGTACGTGCAATTTCCAGATTTTTTAGGTGATCTGGCGTGATTAGTACTTTGGCGCATCATGCGCTAGCGCTCTGTAAATTAGCGCATCATGCGCCAATTTGGCGCATCATGCGTCAGAGCTTAAATTCACCAGATTTTAGTTTCTGTGAAAATCTGCTCCATACCGCTTTACGTCAACCTCTAATTAACTCAAATAAACTTTTCTTAGCATAAATAAACATCACTCTAACACCAAACTTTCACACAAAACTCACATTTATATATAAAATGTGTGTTATTACAAACTAACTATTTTCAAGTAACCAAACATCAAATTCAGTGTTCTAAAGCAAACCAACATCCTAACACTGAAATCTAAACATCAAAATACAAAGCATAAACATAGATAGTGCAACAAAAGAAAGGAAATGCAATCTAATTTAACAAACTAAAACAACCAGTACTAAACAAAATGTTTCATGCATAAATTAAGTTCAAACATTTTCTTCACTCTCGTTCTCCTGGATATCTCTCATCGATTGGTAGTGCACATATAGGTTGTAGAAGGGTCGATATGGAAACTCGTCAGTTGAATCCTCTCCAATCCAAGAATGTTTCTTGAACATACTAAACCATCTTAAATATGCTCAGTATGTTCAAAATATTCCTTAGTCTCCAATCTGGATGATCCAGCATTTTAGAAATATTTTCAATCACATGCATAAGATTCTGCACTTCTTTCTCTATCTTCTTGATTCTCTTAAAAAGTGCATTAAAATTATAGTAGGGCTGAATAGGTGATGAATTCTGAGATATTTGATCCATCAGCACATTCATATAATTTTCATCTCCCATTCCAATACAGTTGCAATTGACTTCTGTATCCATCGACTTCCAAGGACGAAACACTTTTTCTGAACTTTCATAAGGTACTTGCTTTTGACTGCACGGTAGGAAAATAGTAGATGAATGTCCAAGTTCAGTTGTTAATCCATTCACAATGAAACCCAAAACTGATTTTATAATTATGGCTCCAATATCAATAGGTTTTTTAGTTTGAATGCAATAATTCAAAATGACACTCTCCTTAGTTACCTTACTGATTTTCAGGGTGGGCAAAAATTTCAATGCGATGAAGAAATGTCAAACTTTAGAAACAGGATTTAAAAATGATGAGCAAAAACTTACATTCCCATTATCTCCAGTCTCCCAATTCGCATATTCATCCGTAAGGTATCGATAGAGTTCATTCATATTGTCTCTCGTAGGGATAAAATTCACATAATGAAAGATAGTCACATTCTCAATCATAAACATCTCGTTTAATCTTGAAGGAGTGAACTACATAAACTTGCCTCGCACATACACTGTTTCTTGGTTGATCCCATGAAAATTTGCATAAAACTCTTTCACCGCAGGGATGACTACAGCGGTAGTAGTGTAGCCAAGCACTTCCTAACATTTCTGCGCAATAATCTCTTCCACTCGAGTATTCAGTGTGTTGAATCCTCGATTCACAAATCCCCTTTATTTGATTAGCCTCTTCTTTACTAGAACTCGATCATGCAATTTCTGAGAATCAAAACTGACAAACTTTCTCCATATCAACGTTCTAAATCTTGCAGAATTTTTGGAGTAGGAAGCTATTTGATTTGAAATCGAGTGGTCTTCCCTATTTTTTTCCCTTAAAATAGACTTAGGATTTGGTTTTTAGGAGTTTTAAGGAGAAGAAACCACCAAAAACCATCTTTTGACATGTTTTAGTCATTTCGTCACTGCAATGCATCATGCGCCAATCTGGTGCATCATGCACCAGTTCAAAAAAATGCACTTTTTTCGATTTCGATCTAATAAATTCTTAATTTTTTCATAAAATTAGGCAAATAAAGATGTTTCTAAATATTTTCTCAGATACACGGACTTCATAAAAACCTAAACATAAATATACGTAAAATATTTCAAACAAAATAAACTCAAAAGCAAACTAAACAACGATAAATATGAGTTGCCTCCCACAAAGTACTTGTTTTAATGTCGTCAGCCCGACATTCCTAGTCTCATTCTGGGTGACCCAACATTACAGTCTCTGTAAAAGCTGGTCTTTGACCATCAAAATATGATTTCAATCTGTGCCCATTCATTTTAAATATTCTTCTAGTCTTGGGATCTTCAATAGTAACTGCTCCATTAGGATAGACTTTTATAACTCTGAATGACCATTTTCACCTAGACTTCAATTTTCGAGTAAATAATTTCAATCATATATCGTGTAATAAAACTTCATGTCTAGGTTCAAATTCTCTTTTTATTATCTTCCAATCATGTCATTCTTTCATTTTTTTTCTTATAAATCCTTGCATTATCGTAAGATTCATTACTAATTTCCTCAAGCTCATTCAATTGCAATAATCTTTTCTCACCAGTTTCTTTCAAATTGAAATTGATTTTATTTATAGTCCAATAAGCTTTATGTTCCAATTCAACTAGTAAATGATAAATCTTCCTAAAAATTAATCTATATAAAAACATTTTTATAGGTGTTTTATAAGTTCTCATGTATGCTCATAATGTTATATCTGATCTAACAAACCAATCCATTTTATTAAGATTAACACTTTTTTCCAAAATTTTCTTAATTTCTTGATTATATACTTTTGTTGAACTACTAGTCTTGTAATGATAAGCAGTTGCAATTTTATACATTATATTATATTTTTCTACCAATCATGCAACTGCTGCATTTCTAAATTGAGATCCTTCATCAGTAATGACTACTCTAGGCATTTCATATCTTGTCAAAATATTTTTAATTAAAAATTTTGAAACACTCCAAGCATCACATCTAGATAAAGTGATTGCTTCAATCCATTTTGAAACATAATCCACTGCAATCAATATATAAATATTTCTGAATGAAGATATAAATGATCCCATAAAATTCAATCCCCATGCATCAAAAACTTCAATTTCCAAATTAAAATTTAGAAGCACTTCATTTCTTCTTGAAATATTACCTACTCTCTGACACTAATCACACGTTTATATATATATATATATATATAAACATCTCTAAATAGAGTAGACCAATAAAATCCAGTTTGCAAAATTTTAGGAACATTTCTATCATTCCCAAAATGAGCTCCAAATTCAGAATCATGACATTTCTGAATAATTTCCTGAATTTCTTTATAAGGCACACATCGTCTCATTACTAAATCATTATATTATTTATACAAATAAGGATCATCTCAAAAAATAAGATTTTGCATCATGAATGAATTTCTTTTCCTGCTGTTTTGTCAGTCCATATGGTAAAATATCACTTACAATATAATTTACAATATCAGCATACTAAGGTATTTCTCATCCTTTTACAACATAAAGTTGTTCATCAGGAAAAGTTTCAATAATTTCTTTTTCTAAATCAAGTATTTCTTCGTATTCTAGCCTAGATAGATGATCAGTAATTTGATTATCTGACCATTTTCTATCGACTATTACAAAATCAAACTCTTGCATCAATAGTACCCATCTAATTAACCTTGATTTGATATCCTTCTTTTGCATCAAATATTTAATAGCTGAATCGTCAGTATGCACAACACATTTAGATCTAATCAGATATGATATAAACTTATCGAAATCATATACAATGACTAATAACTCTCTTTCAGTAGTGGTGTAATTAATCTGAGCATAATTAAAAGTTTTACTAGCATAATATATGACTTTAAAAATCTTATCATATTTCTGCCCTAAAATAGCTCCAATAGCATAATCACTAGCATCACAAATTAGTTCAAAGGGTTTCTCCCCATCAATTGAAACAATTATAAGAGTAGTGATCAGTTTTTCCTTTAAAGATTCAATGAATATATGACAATATTGATTAAAGTCAAATTTTGTATCTTTTTCTAGAAGTTAGCATAAATGTTTAGTAATTTTTTAAAAGTCTTTAATATGTCTCCTTTAAAATTTAGCATGTCCTAGAAAGTTCCTAACTCCTGTTAATGTAATAGGTGGAGATAGGTTTGATTTAACCTGTATTTTGGCAGGATCTACTTCCATGTCATTTTCTGAAATTTTATGTCCAAACACAATTCCTCCTACAACCATGAATTAACATTTTTCTCAGTTCAATACGAGATTAGTCTTTTCACATCGTTCTAAAACTTTCTCTAAATGATTGAAATATATGTCAAATGCAGTTCCAAACAAAGAAAAATCATCCATAAGGACTTCAATCTCTTCTTCAATCAAATCACTGAAAATTGCCATCACTTAAACCGAATCATCAAGTAAACTCGACCTAACTCAGTTTAACCCAATTTAATTGAACCACAGGGTCAAGCCAACTTAACTTGGGTTAACCCAATTCAACCGAATCACTAGGTAAACTCGACCTAGCTTAAATTAACACAATTCAATCGATTCACTGGGTCAACCCTATCAAACTCGAGTTTACCCAAGTCAACTGAACCATCGGGTCAACACGAACTAACTCGGGTCAAAAAATTCAACTAAATCTACAGTTCAGCCTGACCTAACTCGGACTAACTTAAAATCAACTCTACCCTCTAGGACAATTTGACCCAACTCATGCCAATCAAAAGATAACTTTTTCTCAGGACAATCATATTAAACATTGATTAACCTAACTTGAGACTCCATTTCATGCTTAGCTTAAGTCTCAACCCCACTTTAATCTAGGATTGATTTTAGTCTAACCCAACTTAGACTTAAAAGTAAACTCAAGTCTAAATTAACTTTGGCTTCACCAAAGTCTAACTTAACTTAAGCTTGATTCAACCAAGGAAGTTTAACTTAGATCAGCCCAATTCAACTTGGTCTGCTTCCATGTTAATCAAACTTGGTTTAACTTGTATTACTCAGAGACTCATCTTTAGATCAGTTCAACCTAACTTGAACTAATCTAAAATTAATATAAACTTACGTAACTCAAGGTTAAGCAGGGTTTAACTTCTTATACGAGAACAAAAGCACACTTAATCTTATTCGAGGAAAATTTAGGCTAAAGTACCAAATCAACCTATATGAAATAACATAAAATTCACCCTAAAAGTCATTACAACTTAAACTTGAACTAAAAACAAATGCAACTTGGTTTAAGAGGGTATTTTGGAAGAGGCAAACCATGACTCCTCGCAAAATATCATCTAGTTATTTGTGACTAATCAACCTAAAAACCCCAATGAACCAAGGAGGACGATAAATTGGATTGGTAAATTTGAGATGTAAAAAATATCTCTCTTGTGATGACATAGATAAGGTGTAGGAATGGAATACTTAGAATTTAATGTGCTCAATTACAATAGAAGTAAACCTATTTTTTTACTCTTTTTCGACTGCATAAATAACATTGGCTAACCTAGTATTAAGTTTCAAAATTCTTGGTTATGCTAGGTAGGTTCTAGTCTGTCACTCTATATCACCCATTGTGCCAACAATTTTGGATTAACTTAGTCTTAAGTTCCATACTTTAAATCAAATTTATAAGATTCTATTCTGTCACCCTAGAAACACCAATTTATACCCAATCAACAAATATCTCCCTAAAATTACATTGAATCTCTAGACAACTTATCCTTCTCCCAAAAGTTGAGAATTACACCGCCCTTCGGGATCTTAATGCAATTACAATAAATTTTAACACTACAACAGGCCTAATTGCAATGTAAATAAAGTTCAAATGAAATTCTGTCCTATTTATAAAATAAGAGCAATTCTAAGCAAATCTAAATTTCTAAACATTCATCTAATTCATTGCAAAAGAAAACTAAAATGAAGATAATAGCATAAGCAATAGAAGAATTTATAATATTATGTAAAAATTTTTGTGGCATCAAGGAATATATGTCTACCTACCATCTTCCGAGTGTATAAGTACGCTTAGTATTCTATTAGTTTTAAACAACTAGCAAAGATGTGAATGTGGTTAAAAAGCCATACAACTCATTGTAAGGTACCCATTCACTTACATCAATTATCACTTCGAATCTCCTAATAGAAACATATCATGAAGTATATTTCCTTTAAAAGTTGTATTGCCACCAAAAATAATTCATTATAGCTAATCGAACAACGTGAGTGCACTCAAGTTGTGAAGTCACCACTCTTCCGAGTCTTGGTCTCAACATACAACAGATTTTAAGATAACCTATGGCCAATACATTAAATTAGTAAAAAAATGGAGATATTGCTCATCACATAGAAATTAAAATTATTCTATCATAAAATAAATTTTCCCACTCATGTCACTACGTCATAATAAGAGGAAAGATTAAAGAAAACTACTCACTAGGCTTGAAGAAAATGTAACAGAAAACTTTATTTAAATCAAATCAAATCCACTATATAAGTGTTTATAATTATACAATAATGAAGAACGCAATACTTAGTTTTTTTCTCTCTAAAAGAAAGATGAAAATCCCTCCAACAAAGTCTCGTGCTGATCCATGCAATGCTAATACAGTACCTCACAGACATCTCTCAAAATCTCCTCTTCAATCTTTCTATAAAAGATAGTAATCTACATTTCCTACTTCTATCTATGGCCTCTAGACATTCCTAGAAATTCCAAGACTTTGAAATGCAAAAAACTGCCTTTCCAAGCGCCAAAATCCACCAAATAACTCCTTGGGGCATCTAGAAACCATCGACAATGGTTTCTGGCACCTAGGCACCAAAAGTGGTGCCACGGTGCCATCTTCTCTATTTTCTGGGAGGGAACTGGCGCCTACATGACACTTTCTGGTGCCTAGGGACCACTCTGCTAGCAGCACCCCCGTTTGCTTCTGTTTTGCTCTGTTTATCTCTATTTTAACTCGAATCTACTCCAAGTGTTATACCTTGCTCCATTTAACTCTAAATGGCTCCATTTTTTCCCCATTTTCTCCAATACTCCATCTATTGTACCTGAAATCAAAACCACACAAAATACTTTCTGGTAAAGTGGAATATTATTAAAAAGGAGAATAAAATATAGATAAAAAGTAGCACATTTTTAGGAGTGTCAAACCGTCAGAGCTCATGCTCTACTGGCTCGACTTGGGCCCACATTTCTTCTAGCCCGCCGCACCAGCATGTATTCTCGGCGGTCCCATGTCAACATAGGCGTGTGTCTATGAGTGCAAACAAGCTCATACGCATGTGCCTGCTTGAACCCATGCACGTACCAGCTTGCCCTTATAGCATTGTTTAATCCTTACTCGTGTTCATACTCAAATGGGAATCACATTGAATTATTAATACATAACATACTCCTTTCGCTCATACAAACGAGTGTGCACAGCCATCCTTCTGTGTCTGCACATTCAGGCATCTATCACTGCCTTTCACCTTCTACTCTCGCCAAAACAGCTTATCCAGGCCATCATCATCATCTTTTGACAACAACTGCCCAGTCACAACCAATTAAAGCAGCAAGACTATGATCGAAGTTTCACGAAGCGTCTATGAAAACTCAAATCTCCTCAAAGCATAAACTTCTAAAATATTTATTTTTGAATGATACAAACAACATCATCTAAAAATAGGAGGGTATATGATGCATCATGAACACATTTTTATAATTTGGCATGAATCTTGAGGCACTTTTTTTTAGCTAGAAATGTTTCATATTCAAATTCAAGATCATGTTGGGTCCTGATTCCGACAACTTTAAAGTCGAGTTGTCTGTCTCAGCAAGACAAAACAGATGTTACTAAAATTTGTCTAATCTGAGTTGAATTGGGTCTAGATCAATCATTATATAACATTTGTAGGTTTATTATTATTAATCTATTGGGAAAGCAAAATCTAAATTTGACATACCTAAAGTCAAATCGAGCATCTCGACGAGCGGAATCCAGCGAGCCAAAACTCACTCAATTCCAACGTCATTAAGACCCTTATATCGGTATAATAATAATAATAATAATAATATAATTAAGTGGGGTCTTTGATTGGGCGGTTATATTAGTTGTTTGACAAAAGACCAAAATGTCCGTCCATCAAATGCGATAAATGACCCCCACCCTCTCTCTCTTCAATAGAAGGAGACGAGAAGAGAAGGAATTTGGCTTTATTTTGAATTGAAGACACAAAGATAACTTCCGGCTTTCAAAGTTGTCAACAACCATCGGCTGCCCTTGCTCGTCGTCGACAACCCCTGCTTCCTAACAATGTTTCTCAAATACGGTCGTAACTTGCAATACCATACTGAAGACCAGACGATAACTTATGACCACTATAGTTGTTGACCACCTTCAACCACCACTCATCGCCCGCCCTCGACCGTCATTAGACCTTCATACTCATCGATACCGGCAACCCCTACTTGCTAATGTCGCATCTTAAGTACAATTGTAACATACACCAACATTTTAAAGATTTGGGCCATAACTTCCGACTACCACTATTTATGATCGTCATATTTAGAATATGATGATTTTTTTTTCTAATCGCCGTAAATTTTGAGATACACAACAAAAATAATTTTACAAAATTCTCCCAATCAGCAAATTAACTTCCACATAAAACAATCTGACTTACAGGCGATTCGAATCACAGCTGCTCCAGCGNTCCCATGTCAACATAGGCGTGTGTCTATGAGTGCAAACAAGCTCATACGCATGTGCCTGCTTGAACCCATGCACGTACCAGCTTGCCCTTATAGCATTGTTTAATCCTTACTCGTGTTCATACTCAAATGGGAATCACATTGAATTATTAATACATAACATACTCCTTTCGCTCATACAAACGAGTGTGCACAGCCATCCTTCTGTGTCTGCACATTCAGGCATCTATCACTGCCTTTCACCTTCTACTCTCGCCAAAACAGCTTATCCAGGCCATCATCATCATCTTTTGACAACAACTGCCCAGTCACAACCAATTAAAGCAGCAAGACTATGATCGAAGTTTCACGAAGCGTCTATGAAAACTCAAATCTCCTCAAAGCATAAACTTCTAAAATATTTATTTTTGAATGATACAAACAACATCATCTAAAAATAGGAGGGTATATGATGCATCATGAACACATTTTTATAATTTGGCATGAATCTTGAGGCACTTTTTTTTAGCTAGAAATGTTTCATATTCAAATTCAAGATCATGTTGGGTCCTGATTCCGACAACTTTAAAGTCGAGTTGTCTGTCTCAGCAAGACAAAACAGATGTTACTAAAATTTGTCTAATCTGAGTTGAATTGGGTCTAGATCAATCATTATATAACATTTGTAGGTTTATTATTATTAATCTATTGGGAAAGCAAAATCTAAATTTGACATACCTAAAGTCAAATCGAGCATCTCGACGAGCGGAATCCAGCGAGCCAAAACTCACTCAATTCCAACGTCATTAAGACCCTTATATCGGTATAATAATAATAATAATAATAATATAATTAAGTGGGGTCTTTGATTGGGCGGTTATATTAGTTGTTTGACAAAAGACCAAAATGTCCGTCCATCAAATGCGATAAATGACCCCCACCCTCTCTCTCTTCAATAGAAGGAGACGAGAAGAGAAGGAATTTGGCTTTATTTTGAATTGAAGACACAAAGATAACTTCCGGCTTTCAAAGTTGTCAACAACCATCGGCTGCCCTTGCTCGTCGTCGACAACCCCTGCTTCCTAACAATGTTTCTCAAATACGGTCGTAACTTGCAATACCATACTGAAGACCAGACGATAACTTATGACCACTATAGTTGTTGACCACCTTCAACCACCACTCATCGCCCGCCCTCGACCGTCATTAGACCTTCATACTCATCGATACCGGCAACCCCTACTTGCTAATGTCGCATCTTAAGTACAATTGTAACATACACCAACATTTTAAAGATTTGGGCCATAACTTCCGACTACCACTATTTATGATCGTCATATTTAGAATATGATGATTTTTTTTTCTAATCGCCGTAAATTTTGAGATACACAACAAAAATAATTTTACAAAATTCTCCCAATCAGCAAATTAACTTCCACATAAAACAATCTGACTTACAGGCGATTCGAATCACAGCTGCTCCAGCGAGGCCACTGCATTGCCCCTGTAAAGCGAGCGCACGTTCGACAAAGAGCACAATTGGGACCCACCACTTTTCTGTAGGCTCCACATAAGCACGTGGCGCCTACTAGACTTTGCTTGGATGGACGTTTTTTTGGGAAGCTTTGCATAGGACGTTGCGTCGCTAACTGCGTTGGGTGGATGCACCAAATCGGCAACTCCCACGTGTTCTTGGACCGCGCTTGCGATAAATTTGGCCTCTCTTGTCTTAAATTTCGCTAATTTTACCCACCACATAATCGATTTTACGAACATACCAAAAACGAGTTTTATGATCATTAAAAATCATTATTAATTAGCACTCAAGTTGGGTTGGGTGTAAACGAGCCGAACACAAGTTGAGCCTTCGAGCTAAAAAATTGTGTTCGTCTTTGGCTCATTTACTTAGCGAGTCGAACACGAGCCATTCACGAACAAAGAATCGTTCTGACAACCCTAATCACGTAGTCATAAGATGTTACGAATTGGGACAATATTTAAAACATTTTTTTATTCTAAATTAATAATTTTTATTATATTCTCTTTATTAATACTTTTAATTGATTACAAACTTTTGTAACCTTGTAGTGAATTAGATTTTTTAAAAATAATACTAAGCAAAGTTATATATAATTGATTAATAATATTTCAAGCTAAAACGAGCCGAACATGAACGAAACAAATATTTGTTCGAGCCAAACATTTGTTCGTGTTCGGCTCATTAACTTAAGCCGAACACGAGCTTCTTATCGAGCCGAATATGAGTTGTTCGTAAACAACTAGCGGTTTTGAGAGCCCTGCTGATGCAAAGGGTGATGGGATTCATCGCCGCGTGGCACATTAAATGAAGAAAACTGAAATGGGTCGCCATGCTTCACATATGGAATTATATTTAAATCAGTATGGCGGTAATTAGAATTTGTATGGCGGCTAAAATGTTTATCTAACTTGAAGGAATAACTCTCCCATTTAGAACTGAGGAAGGAACAGTGGGATTGATAATAATGACAAAAACTAGAAACTATTTTCTTTTAAAAAAAATGAATGTGAGATTACTCAATTAAAAATAATAAATGACACTAAATCTTCATTAAAGAGAATTTAAACTTATAATTAGAGAGAACATATTGATC